>VXBZ01009177.1:0-55143 GCA_013399135.1 Heliornis fulica
ACAGCTATGAATGGACACCTGCTACTTCTTCCACCTTGTTTTTCTTTGGCTTGAAAAAGAGAACATGTATCTCCACAACACTAAACATCTCAGAAACATCATGAAGAACCTATATCTTCTAGGTTGCCTTGTACCTTTAAATTTCTTTCCTTGGAAGTGAAGGATAACTTCTACCTTTCAGCTTTAAGAGGTGTTTAGTAGAACAGGGGAATTAAACTACAGAATTAAAGGAAATTGAGGGCACTCCACAGGTTTTGATTTTCTTTGAGATTAATAGACATTGTCTCTACCACATTCTCTTGTAGTCTTTTCCAGAAAAAAAAATATGTGCTGGGGGTATAAAACGTTGATGAAGGGCTTCATGAGAGTCAGAGTCACTTCTGGACTGACACACAGCAAGCACTGCCTGCCCATCCTTCTCCTGCCCTGTTCCCAAACTTCTCACACACTCAGTTTCACCAATGCAAGTGTAGAGCTACAAACTAATTCCGTGGCAAAACCAAACCAAACCATTCAATCCACAAGTCCCTTGAATTCTGCTTTTACTGCAGCAGCAAGCGTATCCAAGCTTATCTTCCTTTCCCATACTATCAAGGTAATCATATTTACAGGAAAAGGCAAAAAATCAAGACAATGCCTCCCCTTTTCACACCAAAAAACCCCAAAGAACAGAAAAAAAATCAATAATGAAATCCCACACTAAAGCAACTAAACACCTCAGTTTTGAACACAAAACTGACATGCTGATATGTCCTTTTGCCAACAGGCATCTTGGTCAATTCTGTACTAAAAACCTTAACAATCATTCCTTCCTTCTGCTGTCCCCACTAAACTCCCCCAGTAGAAAAATTCAACTTAAGTCTGTATAAACACAGCAATGCTCTTTTTAGTAATGTTCATAGTACAGGCCTGCAGAATTTCTAGCACAGTGAAGTCCTCAAGTAGGACTGGAATTAGTAATACCACTGAAATTCTCCTATTCCTATAATAATAAATTGAAGATGACTGCTTGGATTATCTCTGTAAGTAATGGGATCACATTAAGACAAGTGCACTGAAGATAAATACTGGATATAAACTCCTGACAGCAAGGCATCTTCGAATGAGAGATGGCAATAAGTTCTCTTCTTTGAATTATATGGAACTGAAGTTGTAACACCAGGAAAAAAAAAACATTTGAGTGGCCAAAGCACAAACGGAATGAAGAGGGAGACAATATCATGACCTAAATAAAACTTATACCATAAGCCTGAAGCAATCCAACATTTAAGTGTTGGTCTAAAATATTTTGTGTGATAACAGACAGACCTATTGAAATTCAAGGGGTGGAGTTGTGTGTGTGAAGTCAGGAAAGAAAAGAACTTCAGGCCAAATTTTTAGCTACCTATCCACTTTATATTGCTTTAAGGGTTGAACTTAAACCATTGGGATCTGTTTCTTACATGAATTTTATATATTCTTGTTGTGTACATTATTGATAGTGGAGTTAGCTGAATTGAAAGAAAAAGGGGAAGTCATTTTGTTGCTTTAACACAGTTGCAAGAGAAAGAACTTTGGTTGTATGGAAGATGTAAGTTAAAAAAAATTCCCTTTAAAAACAAGTGCTACTTTGTCTTGGGACTGAATATTAGCTTATTATAAACCTGCCAATTCTATTCCCAATTATTAAACAGAGCAGCTTTCAGTGTCTGACTGTCAGTGAAGATCCAGACCTCCTTATTTACAAACACATACTGTGGGATGCTTTTCCCCCCAAGGAGGAAAACAGCCAGAACAGTTGCCAATTAATTCATTATGATATTATGGGTAACTGCTGACTTTCAATTACAGATTTATATTCAATGGTAATTACTGAGATAGTACCCAAACCAGGAATGGGTTGTCTACATCTTTACTAGAAGTTATCCCACATTACCATTCTGAAAGGGATTGATGTGTGTTAAGTGATGTTGACTATATAAAGCAAGAACAATTTTTTTGAAAACTGGGAACAAAGGCCAAGATTTAATTTACTACCTCAACAATTGAAACTCTTGTCTTCTATATAGTCTTTTATAATCATTATAATTTACAAGTTCTGGAAAAACAACTTGCTTTATCATCTCTAGGTTTGAGTGTTAAGCAGTTCAGTTGTGCCTATGGTTTCAAAATACTCCAATGTTTACTGGCCAAATTAGCCTCAAATTCCTTTGTTTTTCTCCTGGATGCTTGTTTTCAATATAGTTCAAGGGATTTTGTTTGGTTGGTTTTTTAACCTGGACAAGTGAATTTTTTCCAACCTGCACTGTAGACCCCCTATCATTTGTAGGGGCACAAGCAAAGGGGAGTCTGTCTGGACAGAGGAAGTGGAGGGGGAAATTACAGGGAATGGAGAAAAGTACCCAGTGGCACAATGAGCAGATTGGAACTCCTCCACATGCTGGTGTTACCCCAAATAACAAAAAAAAAAGTATAACTACACCACCACCTGTCACGTCACCTGACAAGTCCATCAGGACCTCTACAATAAACAAGGTGAGGAAGAGAAATCAAAGATTTGGGACAAGAGCTTAACCACACATGCCAAATCACTTCAGAACCCCCCACTATGTGTTATCATGGTGGCCACTATCAGGATCTACCTCAACAGACATTTTCCAACCCAAAGAAACAGAACAAATCCCTGTATTCCATTAGATTCCATCTAGCAAAGCCAATATGTGTACCTATGAATTAGTTTATGGAAATCTCTTCATCCTGCCAGGCCTCTCCTATGGGGGTGGCTCCCCACATCAGGAAAACAGCAAGACAAAGTTTTAGAAGTTGCATGACTACAGCTGGGTGGTGGGAAGTTCCCTGTTATGCTGCATTTCAGTTTTAATGACAGGTCCCAGAGACTGCCTCTAGCCCTCCTTCCACATTTTAAATTTATTTTTAATCCATTAATGGTGTTAACATCATACTCTGTTTTGCACAGTTGTGGGGAGACTAATTTTAAGCGACCTGATAACAATAAATAGTTTAAAACTCTACAGGGACTTTGTTTTTTGTTGGTTTTTTTTTGTTTGGTTGGTTGGTTTTTTTTTATTTATAGTGCTGGTGCAGTCATCTGGCAACCTGTTAAGCAGAGGCTGGCTACTGCTGAGGCCAGGATTCCCACAGCAGCTGCAGAGGGATCAGAAAATTCAAAAGCAGTAATGACCCAAAAATCCAAGCTATCCCAGGCTGAGCACAGCTAAACCTAGCCTTTCAAGTATATTTACTTTGCATATAGGCACCTCACTGTGCTGACCCCTGAGGGCACAGCAATTTTCACAACATCTTCGAGCAAAGGAGCACTCAAAGCTGGTTTCAACAAAGTCAACAGGAAGCAGTTCAGGCCTCAAACCTGGGGATCATCTGGGCTTCATTTCAAGTGTAAACATGCTGTCCCTTGGCCACAGAGAAGTTGGGAAAAACTGACTAACCTACTGGTGGGTGAGCTGAGCTTGCTCTTAAACAATACCCAGTATTTATTGTGGCCTTGAACTTTTGGCTTCCAGTCAGGTCAGCAAGACCACAGAGGATTCCCTGCCTTCCACACCTCAATTGTGAGGGTGTATCCCAGGAAGTAAGGGAGGTAACTACAGACATCTCCCCAGTGTCTCATACCCTCTGACTTGATCCCAGACACCAAGTACTCTGCCAGTAACACCTTTTGATCTTGATACCTTTTACCCAAGACTGCCAGCAGAAGAGTTGATGATATCCTGTTGTGATGGTCTTTTTATTCACCATCCATTTGGATCAAATCCAGGATCACTTAAAATTCATTTATTCCAGAGTTACAACTAAATGCCTGACTCTGTTTAGAATCATAAAAAGATTAGTGTTGGAAGGGACTCCCAGAGGTCATCTAGTCCAACCCCCCTGCAAGAAGCAGGGACACCCCCAACTAGATCAGGTTGCTCAGGGCCTCATCCAACCTGGCCTTGAACGTCTCCAGGGATCCAGGGGCATCCACCACCTCCCTGGGCAACCTGTTCCAGTGCTCCACCACTCTCACAGTGAAGAACTTTTTCCTAATATCCAATCTAAATCTCTCTCCCTCTGTTTTAAAACCATCACCCCTTGTCCTGTCACAACAGGCCCTACTGAACAGCCTCTCCTGTTTAGCTGCTACAATACAGCTACTGCAAAACTGTTGGGTCACAGATAGAAATGGAATATATACATACAGATACATTTTCTTCCTGCATCACAAAATCATTGCCAATACTATCTGTGAAATAAGATCAAATCTACAGCAAGAGTTACTTATACAGTAATCACAGGTAAATAACGTGGCTAACCTATATTTCTAACTTCAGCCTGGTCAGGGTATACCAATACCACTGAAAGAAGATGAAGACAACATGGCTCTGTCCATTACCTATAGATAAAACATCCTCTTGGCAGACAGGATGTTTACAACTGCCCTAATCAGATGCTTCTCACATTTTTATTCCACCCTGCACCTTCTGTTGTAAATCAGGCTTTAAAAGGCAGATAGCAGCACTGTGATCTAATGTCAAGAATGAGAGATGTTTGCTTAATGGGCCTTTAAATTATTTGGTTTAGAAAATACATCTACCACTGCCAACACAATAACTTCACACAGTATTTTTTAACTTCCTCTGTCTTTCTGTAATAAAATAAAAAAAGATGAGAAAAATTTGGGTATAACTAACAATAAAGCCCTGCTTGTTTGCATTTCACCAAGCCACTACCTCTTAGTTTCTCTGTAGTCTGGGTGCAGCTGCAGTTCAGATTTTGGAACAGGTCCTTTGCAGCAACTCAAGTACAGGATAAGACAGGGTTTGTATCAGTCCAACCTGAACACATGGTCCTGTTTTGCTTGGGAGTGTTAGCACAGCTTTGAGGTTAGGCTGAAAGCCAGAGGTCACAGGCCACATGTAGGTGATAAAGCTGCTGATGTAGCACTTGCACAGGAGATCTATGCACTTGGATTTTGCATCTCACTGCCTCAGATTCTCTCAAGGCTCCTTTAAGGAGATGATTTTTTTTTAATAGTTACTTGACATGTACTGTTTAAAGCACAACAAATTATCTTGCTCAACTATTTTAAGTGTACATCTCCAACACTTCCTAGATCTGATGAAACCTAGTTTATTAAGTACATGTATAATTTTTCAGAGGTGTTTTTCCTTGTTTCTCTGCACATCACTGCAAAAATTGGAGTCCAATTAGCTTTTGTTTCCCTTATCAAGTCCCAATTGAAGTGAAAGTGGTTTCCAGCTTTTCAACAGGTTTACACACTTTTCCCTTTTATAAGCATCAAACGCTTGAAAATTTCACATATTATTTATTGTTAAAGGCAGAAAAACTTGTTTGGGTTTTGTTTCATTTGGTTTCTTTTTTTAATTGCCTGTGGATGCATCTATGCAAATTCACTCCAGTGTTAGCAAGGCATTTCAGGTCACACAGCCACTCAGGATACAGATAGGAAAAAAAAAGCTCATTCTGAGGGGCTACCACACCTCCCAGTATTCCTTAAAATATAATCATCACAGTAACTTTGTAACTTGAACTACACAAATTATATGGACCCTAAAGCTAACAGCAGGTCATGCTTTTTATAAATTACAAAACATTTTAGGAGATAAGTGTGGCTTGGACAATAAGCAGCCCTAAATTCAATGGGGAAAGCATCACACACCCTCCCTCTCTGTCCTGTTAGTAAGGTTTGTGGCTTCAGAAGAATGAGAAGGTTGATGAACTAGTTATCAAAATCAGTTGGACAGAAAAGGTAAGTAGCTGCACCCAGTTTGAGCCTTTTCCACTTGTAAGCCATAAAGCACATAAATTGTAATTTATCTCTTGTGCAAAATGCAGAGTGGGGCTCCAGGCACAACAGGATGAATAACAGTATTTTAAAGAGTTCTAGAAAGAAACAGAAACAAGGAGTGGAAGAAGGTATTTGTAGGGAAGACAGCTCTGTTTATAGCTTATGACAGGGATTAAGTGAGAGTGACCAGAGTCACACTGAGACTCTGGAAAGCAATGAAAATAAGTAGTGATTCTTCACCCATACAAAATCAGAAGAAAAAAAATCCTCTGCCATGAGAAGAAGGAACTGCAGAAGCTGAAAATGATTTGGATCTTTTCCCACAAGCTAAAACTCAGCTTTCAATAAAAGCAATATTACCAAACCTGCTGTCAAAGGCAGGAGAGCTAATGCAAAAGTGGCAATCTTGTGTAGGTTTGAAGTAGGGCTAAAACCAAAGAAGCTTGTTGTATTCATGTCCAAGCACCAGCTAATGTCTGCCAAAGTATTACAGGAACAAGGACATGAAATAGCAGGTTATTTATTGAGGATTAAAAACAATTCAGGCAGCACAGTACACCATTAGGAACTCTAGTACCTTACCTGTATTCAGAGACTGGGGAAGGCAGTGAGCTACCTAGAGAACCATCTGACCTTACCAGCACACAAAGCTTCAGGAAAGAAACCTGAAGTAAAGAATTTTGACAAGAGGACACATAATAAGAAAATAGTGACAGAAGTAGAGGGTAAGATAAAACACAACACAGGTTTGCTAAAGGTAGGAGTTGACAAACTTGACATCCTTCTTTGATACAATTTTCTAGACAAGGGCAACACAGCAGATCTAATGCATCTGGTATTGAGAAGAGCAGTGAATTTTGTCTTATATATGGCATTGACAGTTGAAAGGGAGAGGGTGGGAACTAGATTTACATAGTTTATAGCTATATAGCTCATTACACAGGAACCAGCTGAAATACAAGAGGCAACAAGGGGTAACTGCCAAGGCAGAGGGATGTCTGAAAAGACTTTCTCAGTGGCTGACCCCCCAGCAGTATTTTCATTCAATAAGCTGACACACAAAAGAGGCCTGTTGAAATTTCTTGATAACCATGTAGTTCAGGAAACATTATCAATGTGCAGGAGGATCAAAATACTGAACAGAAGGTGGGTATGTATCCACAACAGTGTTTTCATTTGCCACTGCCCTTTTCACAGTGACTCTGAAGAGAGAGTCCAGTTTTTAATGGTACTTTTCTTTACAGGCTCATTACTGACTGACTCCCTCTTCAGAAAGTCACTGTGGTAGGGCAAGTGCAAGTTCTCCTCTGTCCTCATATCCCAAATGCTGAGAGCATGGGGGCACTCAGCACAAGCTGTTTTGCCCAGCAGATCTGCTCTTGTTGCATGGTGCTACTTGCTAATGCAGACATAGTGTTGGTGTGTACATTACATATCTTTTCTGTGACTGAAGTCCTCGAGGACTTCAGTCACAGAAAAGATATGTAATGTACACAGTTGTAGGTCATACACCTAAGGTTAAGAGAAAACTTCTCTCATTTGGAAATGCCAGAGGGAGAAAAGAGGTTATTGTTTCATCAGAAGATGATTTTGAAACATGAATGTAACTGAGTAAGCCTGCCTGTGAGGAGAAGAAAAGTCAGGGGCAGACCACCAGAGAGAAAGTCCATACCTGCACCTGCCCTTGCCCACGTTCAAGTCCTTGGTTTGGGCTGCCACATCCTCTGTTTCAGCACCCCTGCCCTTCTGCAGCTCTCAGTGACCACTTCCAGGGCTGAATGAACAAGTGCATCTCCTCTGAAGTATGTCCCCAGAAGCCCTAGTCCAACAGGGACCAGTATTTGGCCCCCACAAAAGAGAGAAGACAGGGGCATGGCCATAGCTCTGGCCTCCTGGGGCAGATGCCAGCTTTGCATGGCAGCTCTACTTTACACACAAGGGAGAGGTTGTGGATGCTCAGGAGCATGGTGCAAGCACTGGCTGCCCATCACTCCACTACTGGTCAGCCTCCTGATATCCTTACATCTGCTTTACCCACTGTTGAAGAGAACAAATACTCCATTTTGATGTTTTCCAGCCACAGGCTGAAAAGACACTGCTATGGCCTTACCCCATTAGAGAGCAGGAGAGGGCCTGTGTATGTGAGAAATGGAAGGTTGTTAAGTGTGGTGCAAAAAATAATCAAGAAGGGTGAGTGCAGGCAGCCTCCCCAGCATCCCTGCCTTGCCTTGGCCTCTGATCCAGTGGTCCTGCTCCATTAGCAGCAGTAGTAGAAATCTTGTCTTTATCTGGAGCCCCTGGCATCAGTTTGCAAAAGGGAATCCATCTAGAGCCAGTGTTATGAACTATCTGAATTTACCTGGTAAATTCTGGAGGGGCTTTTTGGTTGGCTTTTTGGTTGTTGTTCCCCCCACCCCAACACACACCAGTGTGCTCCAAAGATTTTTAATCAAGCATAATTTTGATTCTTCAGTCCTGGTTAAGAATTCAGCTGGGTCTGAAACCTCTCTGAAATATGCCCTGAATTGTGGGATGTTAACCTACTTAAGTTACATTATGCTCAAAAGCTATGGTGCTGGATGACATGGAAAATCCAGAGGGAGCTAGATCAATCAGAAATTAAGACTTCCAGATGCCATTTTATAAATTAATGATTTGATTTCCCATTTGTACAAGTGCTGATGTAAACAACAATTCTCAGAAACCTCCTAGTATAGAAGAAACCAAAGGGCCCAGCAGCATATTTTAGTGTTACAGTAGTTCAATAAGTGTATTTATTGAAGTTCCTTGGGGGGTTGTGTTATATGTATCATAGATATAGAACTATGTTTTATGGGCCAAATTTTGCTCTCAAACTTCATTAGAGGCTTTACACTGGCATAATGGAAAACGAACATGCTTCCTCTGAGATCTTTAAATCTCTTTTGAAATAAGGACAAAAATAGGAACTAAAAATATTTACCATCTGTAAGGCACATATAGTCTACAGAAGAAAAAAAAAAATTAAAAACCACACCAAATAGCCACATAGCCAGAATTAATTAATTTTTCCAGATAGTGTGTCATCCATGTAAGTTGGGTTTTTTCAGCAAGATCTCCTCTACATTAGAACTGTCTTTGACAGTGACCATATAGGAGCATTGAGTCTTTTTTCTTTTTTTTTTTTTTTGCTTGAATTCTCCTACTTGTTACCCCACATTCTCCAACCCTTAAACAGCCAATTTTTGCCTGGGGAAGGAACAAATCTGAGACTTGTATGTGATTGCAAGTAGTACACTTCAAGCTGTAGTGGATGTCAAGATGATCCTTAAAACTTCTAGCCTCTAAAAACAGATGAAGAAAGAGTGTTTGCTCTTTATTAGGTTCCACAATTTCTAACCCAGTCTCACTATTTTATGGCAGTAGAGTTTTGATGGACTGTTTTTCTTTTTGATAGGTAAAAGACATGCCATGCTCCCTGCAAATGGGCTGGATAGCAGTTGGGTTGGCTTCATGTGTCCTGTTCCAGTGATGGACTGAACATTTGCTCTGGAAGAAAAAAAGAAGAAAAAAGAAAAGGAAAATAGATGCTACCTCTATTTTAGTAGCAGCTGAAGGAAACATTTCCAGACCACAGGGAGAGGCAAGTAGATGGAGATTTGGTAGAGCAGGAAAACTCAGGAACAGGGCAATACTATGGATGTTCAGAGGTTGCTGAGAAAACAGGGGACTACTGGAGTGGCAAAAGGATGTACTTGGACCCAGAAGAGGACTGTGAAAAGTGCAAGTAGACCAAAACACCACTAATCTATGAAAGAGACTGTGAATAAAAAGATATTTGCAAGATCAGTGCATAGGAAGAGATTTGTTTATAATCCTTTTAATTTCCACATTGTTTTACCTAGCTGATTAGTGTTATCTTTACTAAAGAGAAAAGAGCCATTTGCTCTACTTGCAGATGAAATAAACATTTTCATTGTTTGGGAGATCATTTTGTTGTATCCACATGCACTTAACACCTATAGAAAACAATTCAACTAAAATTCTAAAAAACAACCTTTCCCTCTTAAATTTCTTCCTACTTTAGAGCTACTTTACCTTCATCTGAGGACTAAAGGCCTAGGAAGAAAACATCCTCAAGCTTCCAGAAGTAGACCTGGGTATAATGGAGACACCTGTCCTTTGTTTTTTCTGATAGAAGTCCTCTATAATAGTATTTAGGGAGGGTTCAGTTACTCCCCATGCTTGTAGCCTTAACAGTCTAGAAATCAATCTTAGAAAGAAATACAGTTGTTTCAGTTACCCACCACAAAGAAACAGCTTTTAAAATACATGCTTCATTTTGCTTAATATGTTTAAGGCCACAGTGAAGGGAAGGAAGTGGGGGGAGTATTCCCCTTTCCCAGAAAATAATTACCCAAGCTGAAGGGTCCCTTTCTTCCCCTCCAGGCTTGCAACAAATCAGAGGCACTGCTTGAAAAATGGCCATGAATAACTAGGGAAATAGCTAGGAAATTTCTAAGAAGCTATTTTATTACGTCTAAAAGAAACCAGATAGAAACAATTTAAAAATACAAATAATCTCTTGCTGTACTACACAACTTAGCTGTCTGTTCACTGTTTTGAATAAGTTAGGGCAATTTTTTGCCCAGAGTGAAAGAACAATGTATTATTACCATTTCTACACAGCAATGGTGATTTCTGCTAAAATGAATCATGAGCCAATTCTTCTGCCTTGTTGTCCAAGGGTAAAGAGACAACCAAAAGAATATGTTGATGTACTGCAGTACTGGAGACACAAAGCAGGCCTGGTGGAAAGGGACTTCTATGCTCTCCCTGCTGGAGGGAAGACAGCAAACTGGAATCTGTGTTAAGTTAGAATAAAAGCAAATTACTGCATGGCCATCCTATGTTTAGGAATAATATTTCCATAGTGTGTCAGCCTGCTGCTACTTACAGTTTCCCCAAAATCAAATCATTGCTCCATTATGCTCATAGAATTACAGAACAGTTGGTGTTGGAAGGGACCTTTGGAGACCATCTAGTCCAACTGCCCTGCCAGGGTGGGATCACCTAAAGCAGGTTGCACAGGACAGTGTCCAGGTGGATTCTGAAAGTCTCCAGAGAAGGAGACTTCACAACCTCTCCAGGAAGCCTGCTCCAGTGCTCTACCACTCTCACAGTAAAGAAATTCCTCCTCTTGTTTAGGTGGAACTTCCTATATTCAAGTTTGTGCCCATTGCTTCTTGCCCTGTCAGTGGGGACCACTAAAAAACCAAAGACTGACCCATCCTCCTGACCCCCATCCCTCTGCTCACAGTGCAGCACAGGGATTGATACCTGGTTAATCATAAGCAACCTGGAGGAAATAAACTCCATAAAACAGACACCACACTGACTGGTAGATCCAAAGGGCTTGTTATAGGCTTCACAGAATCACAGAATGTCAGGAGTTGGAAGGGATCTCCAAAGATCACCTAGTCCAACTCCCCTGCCCAAGCAGGATCACCCAGATTAAACCACACAGGAACATGTCCAGATTGGTCTGGAATGTGGACTCTTTCAAGGAGTTCTGTGTCCTTCTGGAACTGAGGGGCCCAAAACTGGACACAATACTCCAGGTGAGGTCTCACCAGGGCAGAGTAGAGGGGGAGGAGAACCTCTCTTGACCTGCTGGCCACCCCCTATCTAATACACCCCAGGATGCCACTGGCTTTCCTGCCCATGAGGGCACATTACTGGCTCATGGTCATCCTGCTATCACCTGCTTCACATGTTCCTACCTGAGGATACCAGTGGGAATCAAGCAAAAATAATCAAAGTGAGTTTTTCCTCTCATGACATTTTTTCTGTGCCTTGGAAAAAATACATGCAATAACCTCAGGACAGGAGAACATGTCCACACAAAGACATGCATGCATCAACAGTGTATCTGCAAGCTCTGTAACATGTGGCAAAGAGGGTTTCTGCAGGAAAGAAGGGATGAATAAAGAAGGAGTAGTAAATACTGTTGTTGTCTCTTTGAAGAGGGTCATGTCTGGGATACATTACAGAACAGTGTGGGAATGGGTTTGAAGAAGCAAGCTATCAGATAAGGGTAGACCCTAACTCCAAAGTTCATCAAATGGACAATCACTCCATGTTTACTAAGCTCCAGTGGATAAAGTTTTAAAGAGGTCTGACAAAAGGGAAAAAACAGCCAGTTTGAGTCACTAATGAGTTTCTTACTGTTGCTTTCTCAACTGTGATAAAGCAGCATCCCAACTTTCCAAAGGGGTGTGAACAGCTAATCAAGAACAAGCCATTTAAGAGATATCATCTATTTAGTATCCTACCAAGATGAAGGATCTATTGGTTTATGGTTTATTTGGTATAGTATGGAATCTAACCCTAAATTTGCCCTCAGCAAAGGTAACCAATCAGTGCAACTCCACTGACACAGATTAGAACATTATTTTTTTTTATTCTGTAGAAAGACAAGATTATTAGATCTTCTGGAGGCTTAAGGGACTATAAAGGACTAAGAACTTAATCCAAAGGAAAAAATCCCTAAGGAGTCCATCTCCTGACCCACTCCCCTCCAAATGTTTATTATTTCAGAATCATGGAAGCTTTGCTATGATAATTTCTATCCTCAGACTTTAAGGACTGTGTGATATTTAGACAGAATCACCATTTTTATTCCTGCATCCAAATTCTCATGGCCACAAAAATAGCCAAAGCACTTGGGCTAGAACTTTTTAACTCCACATGAAGGCAGTAAATGAATTACAGTATACACTGTATTCAATAACAGTGAATACTTCAAAGCTTCCTAATAACTAGGGCATGAATGTAAAATGTGTTGCTCTGCACATCTAAGAGTTTTCCCTTTTCTCATCGTGTTCTTTGAAAAGGTGGCTTTATTCAGATTTTTGTGACTGTTCTTGTTCTACAAAAGCACTTTTAGGATTTTATTGAGGTTTACATACACCAGTGTTCAAGACGAAAGGCTTTCATGTCAATTATTAATAACAAAATCTTTCATCTGTCTATTTAAAAAAATAAAAACATGATCCTTTTTTCCTCATTTTGATGTTTAATTTAGAATGAAAAATCAAACTCTTTAAAAAAAAGTTTTCCTCACTATCACAAGGGAAACTACGATGTTTTTAAGAATTCTCTCTATGAAGATAATGCTAGCTGAAAATAAAACAGAAAATAATAAAATAAAAGGCTTAATCCTGGAAAATGTTAAGCATACTTAATGATTTCAACAGGAGTGGAAAGGCACTCAGGATCTCATGGAATCAGAACACAAAATGCCAATATATTTGGGGATAATCAGTTCATTGGCTTAGAAAACAACTCAACAGGGACTTCAAGAGCTGTACTTAAAAAAAAAAATTTAAAAAAGGAATTATTTCTCACTTATAGAAAACCCTATTTGGTCTGACATCTATTCCTCAAAAATATCTCAGCAAAATCTCCATGTATTACTGCTAAGTATGAGAGCTTGTCTTGTGATGACCTGAAAGTCCTGGTGCCCTTGCTCATCTTGCAGTGCAATTGCTCTCTGACTGCCCCCTAAGCCTGTTGTACACACCATTGAAGTCACTGGTGCCCTGCAAGAGTCATTTCATAGACTTCATTGTAGCACTGCTGCCCACATGTCATCTCAGGTCACTGTTCAGGACCTCAGCCTGTCAGATTTCTTAGAATCCATTTAAAATTCTAATTTCACAATGCCATTTCATTCATTTTTAGTTCGGGAGCAATAACTACCATCCTCCCCCAAAACAATTATCAGGTAAGTATCATTTCATTCAGACTCCTCTCCAAAACTTTTAATAGCTCTATGAAACGTCATAATTAGATTTTGGAGGGAAATTATTTTGATTAGATAACAGTGCATGGAGATCATGCATTTTATTTTTTACAAGTTCTTGCCCTTCTAATTAGATTTATGTTCCAATTAAGATGTGATGTTTCCAATGCATTCTCTTCACAATTAAGTTTTGAGCTACATTTGTCCCTTTAAGCTCAGCTTCAATACTAAGATCAACTGAACAACAGAAAACAGGCTCTCAGACACCTTCTCTTTATGTGGTCTCTCTCAACAGCATGAGGAATTGCACACATTTAATGTGTTCTGCTAACACAATTTTCTATTATTTCAATTTTCTTTTGCTTCTTACTGCCTTCAGGACCAAAGGCTCACTGTCTTTTGGTGATGCAAAAGTAAAAAAAAACCAAAAAAAAAAGATAAAAACATGCCTGTGACCACTGATCCCAAATAAATGCTACTAGAAGTTCAGAGTGCAGGAACTCTGCTCTCGGGACAGTAAAACTTTACAGGTACATTTCTCATGTGAACCATTATGTCATGAGTGGTAGAAATTAATATAAATCTTTTTCAGAGTCATTTTGATCAGCTGTGTGCCCAGAAAGCTTAGGGAACAGCTGGTAAAATTAGGGGCCCTGCCTGAGGAGTTACAACAAATGCTGATTTCAGTGAGGTGGTGATACTTTTGGTGGACCAATTTTAATTTATTTTTGCTCTTAAAAACACCTTCTAGCCTAATTATGTGAGAACAAGCCTAAGCCTTCAGTTAAAGAGAAGGGCTTGCAGTACAAACAGGAAAGAATAACAACATGCATCATGGAACGCAATGTGACTAGAATTACTTTTTAATAATAATAAAAAAGTAGAAATGAGCAAATTAAAGCCTCCATATATTGTTTTTCACAAACTTTTTCTACCTCTGCACAAGGAAGGTGCACTTCAGAGCAGTTCCACACTGCTTTCTTAGTAGTCAATTATATACTCAAGATTCTCTCCAGCTAGCACCTCCTATTGACAGTAGATCCCGAGTTCCTTTCACAACCTTCACAAAAAAACAACATGAACCTCTAAAGGTGTGGGAATCATTCCAAAATACCCCTAAAAATCTGAACATACTGTGCATTTGACAATGCAGAGGCCAAGACAGTCATAAAAGCAGCAATAGCTAATGGTTAAGTCATAATGCAGTAAAATACTTGAACTCTGTTCCAACTTCTGTAATTATTAGTCCTATCTCCAACATGCAATAGTCACTCTGTGCCCAGCCTTCCCCTCCACACACTGAGGGTAGTAACTCCTCAGAAGTGGGGATGAGTGTTATAAAAGATATGTACAAAAATACCAGGTACATATAAATAATCAATTTGGATTAGTGGAGTCCTTAAAGGGCTTCTCACATGACTGATGGTTGCCTTGAGAGGCCAATGAAGTCTTTGGGCAAGATTCTGCCTTTTGTTACCTTTTCTGACTTTAATTACACACTCAGCTGCTCCTTACTTTTCATCTTCTGATTAAGCTAGTGCTGATCTGGAAAACTTAACCAGACTCTAAGTGAAATAAACCACTCACCTTTTTATTTGACAGCACTGGAACTCTTTCATTGTGTATAGAGTACATCAAATCCCTATTCTTATTTCCTCTCCTCCCCCCCTGCCACCCAAATGAAGAGACTAATCCTGTTTTACTCTTCCTGAATGATAGCAAAGGTGTGATTCATCTGCTCTAATTTAGGCACCATCTGCCCAAGGTCTGAGGCAGGTATCTTCAGCTCCCTTTATTATCACTGGAGAGAAACAGGCATCTCCAGAGAGCAATTTATCTTATCATGAGATGGGGGGGTGTCTAAAATAGGTCAGAAAAATCACACTCTGGAGATATCTATTGTATTTCCATTACTATTAAGGGAGCCTGAGGTGACTTGCTCAAACTTGGGAGCATAACTTTCAGACATCCCACCCAGAATATCCACAAGAGCTGTTAAAATGACTGCATGGTAGTTGGTCTCCTCAGTGTAACTCTCACTGCAGGCTGATACAATCTAAATGGGACCGATAGCGCTCTCCAGCATCAGCCAGCCACAGCCACACAGTTAGCAACTGTGAATTTGATGCCTGACATTAATCACCAGGTAATGGTTAGATTGTGAGCTTTGAGAGCCATCAGATGAACTCCACACAGTCATCATCAATCAAAACTGCCTTGCTTTCACATTCCACACGTTGGGGCCTCTGTTCATAAGGCAGCAATGCTAGAATGGGACACTGAGCACCTCTGTTCCTGCAATGAAGAGTTCCTTACTGCTAATAGTTGGAAATTAGTTATTATTGAGTCTCAAACGCTCTGCTTGGCCCAGACAAATCATTAACCTTCCTGCAAGGTAGGAAGGAGAATCAATTTTAGATTTGAGCCTCAATGAATAAAAAAAAAGTTGATATTTAGGGTTTCTTATGATTGTTCAAAGGTTTGACTAGAAATACTTTTGACAAAGTGGTAAAGATTCAAGAAAACTTATTTTACCATATAACTCTGAAACACAACACACTGATCTCCCCAGTAGGTGGACAGTCATCACTACAACCATCACTGAGATACAGTTGTCTCATAGAGGACTAGGGTACTCATTACAGAGCATACTGCAACAGCATATGACAGTGGAGAATGACAATTACCTAAATGTATTGAGCTGCTGACACTCCTTCCCAAGAAACTTTGGTGTAAATGTTACTAGCCAACAGGCCTCAACTGAGAGGGTAAACTAACAAGGAAACTGCCAATAAATAAATAAATAAACTAAAACCCCCAAACAACAACAAACTCCACCCCCCAATCCACAATGCTACAGCTTCTGTATGAAAAAATTTATTAGTATCTCCAGAAAGCTGCTTGAATTTGTCTTTCCCTCGAGTTTTCCTCTCCTCAATCCTGCTGCCATTCTAATTACTCCATATTTTGAATAGTACAGTTGCTTCTTTCACAGTCTTACTAAACCCTAATTCTTCAGGCTTCAGATGTTTAAAGATAAACTATATCCTACCCTGAAAAGGAACTATATTCTCAGTAGCACTCATCTTATTTACTTACAAAACAGGTTTAATTCAGTTGGCCACCACTCCCCTCCCCCCACAACAAACAATTGCCCTGTATTGGACTCATACCACTTTTTGCTCATTAATTCCTTACTTCTTAGTTTCAACTAACAGTCACAGCAGCTGTCCTCACAGCCTCATCCACATTTCCAGCTTTCTCTCCCACATGAACATCACAACTCCAAAACACAAAAGAAAACTTTTCCCTCTCCCAGAAACAGCTTTTTAAAAGACTTATACTTTTAAGTCAACTCAGTTCTTCAGAATTCATATCTTTTCTCTTTTGAGAGAACACATTCCCTATGTATTCTAGATAAAAAAGAGGTGAAAAGTAAAAAATGTGGCATACTCACCAGAGTGAAGAGAGCAGAATGACCAGCACTCCAGCTGCTAAGGAATCACCTAAGGTGCAGGTGCATCCCTCTCCCAAATTTAAAGGGTCAGCCTGAAAGGGGCTGGATGAAAGGAGAGGATTTCTTCTTTCTAGAAATGATGGATAAGAAATATCAGGACTTAAAAAAATCTTTTTAAAGAAGATATTATGTATTTGTATTGAATGATGGAAACGTGAGCACTTCCATTGACAGTCTTGCTCTTTTTTTTTACATGATTTCCTAGTCAACATCATTTTTTCATTTTGTGGTAACACACACAACAGAGACCCTGTATAGAAGAAGCATGTATATTCAAACTCTTCACATTTTCACTGTTAATTAATATTATTTNATGTTTAAAGATAAACTATATCCTACCCTGAAAAGGAACTATATTCTCAGCAGCACTCATCTTATTTACTTACAAAACAGGTTTAATTCAGTTGGCCACCACTACCCTCCCCCCACAACAAACAATTGCCCTGTATTGGACTCATACCACTTTTTGCTCATTAATTCCTTACTTCTTAGTTTCAACTAACAGTCACAGCAGCTGTCCTCACAGCCTCATCCACATTTCCAGCTTTCTCTCCCACATGAACATCACAACTCCAAAACACAAAAGAAAACTTTTCCCTCTCCCAGAAACAGCTTTTTAAAAGACTTATACTTTTAAGTCAACTCAGTTCTTCAGAATTCATATCTTTTCTCTTTTGAGAGAACACATTCCCTATGTATTCTAGATAAAAAAGAGGTGAAAAGTAAAAAATGTGGCATNATATCAGGACTTAAAAAAATCTTTTTAAAGAAGATATTATGTATTTGTATTGAATGATGGAAACGTGAGCACTTCCATTGACAGTCTTGCTCTTTTTTTTTACATGATTTCCTAGTCAACATCATTTTTTCATTTTGTGGTAACACACACAACAGAGACCCTGTATAGAAGAAGCATGTATATTCAAACTCTTCACATTTTCACTGTTAATTAATATTAATTATTTATTTTAAGTCACGGTTTTATTCAAAGGATCATGAGCATGCAAGAAGTTTGCACCCAAATAGTAACATAATTAATAGGCTTATGGTAAAATATATTTTTGTGTGTGTAAATAAAGCTTAGAATTCACAAAATGAAATGGAGATTTGTGTATAGATATTTAGTAGGCAGTTGTACAATTACTTCACTTGCACACCCATATCTTAATTTACTGTGTTCATTAGGTTTAGAACTATGAGCACATCCTTGTCTCAGAGTCAGCAATATCTCCAATTTACATTTTAAATTAGTAGAATTGAACTAGAAAAATGGTTTTAAGGAATAAAATTACTTCTATAGATTTACTTCTTCGGACAATAATGGAACTGGAATCAACACCAAATTCTTCTGATCCCTGGTCTTGTGTCCTGATACTGACCTGACTTTAATTTTAATCAAAGTTTTTGGAAAACAAAGCAGTACTTTGAGCACACAGACTGTAAAATCTGTGTGTCTTATCTGAATGCCAAAACTAAAAAAAAAAATGCTGTCAGATTTTGGGCTTTGTATAGCCATCCTATTTGTCCACAGAGGCTCGAGTGCTTGTTATGCACAAATTTGTGATGACTCTGAAATGCTGAGTCTTAAGCAAATGCTGGGAAATACCTGAGTCTTAAGCAAACTGAGCTGGGTGCAGAAGCACAAGGGCTACAGCCTACACCAAAGGTATAATCATCCTGACTTATATAGTAAAAACTATTCAGGTCACACCACAGAAATACTCAAAAATCAACATTGCCCTGAATGTAAAATGAGACTGAAAGCAATAGTTTGCCTGAACTTTGTTCACAAATTCAAATTGCCTCCAGCAGTGATGCCAGCTCTTACTGTTTTCTTTGGGACTGTTGTGATATTTGTTATTCTTCTTAAAGTTCCAGCACCTGTGGTCAAGGGATTAGGTGATGATCTCTGCTTTCTTCTACAATAAGAGTAACTTTCTCAAGTTTGAGGAAAAGCTTCTAAATGTTGCCTGCACATGGCAGGCTACAGACTATTTCTTCCTGTGCTCCAGATTAGGCAGACACAAACTGGCTGTGAAGCAGAGGCTGGCCAGGGTGCTGCTTAGCCAGCATTACTGACTCTTGCTGCAGTGTGAGAGCTCGACCTGTCCACTGCTGAGATTGTCAGAGAGCCACCTGCTCGCATCCTGGTGGCATAAAGCACCATCAGAGAAAATTCACTACCTGCTAAGACAAAAAGCCAGGAGGAGTATAGAAAAAGGCTGAACCCTGTGTTTTCTCCAATATTTGCTCCACTGTAATGATTTTCTTGCCAGGTGAGATTTGTGTGGAATGCAGGACATTTCTGTAGGGCATGAGATTGTGAAACCACATGCTGCATATGAGAAAGCTTTCCTTTGCTGTCCTTTCCATGTCCTGCTCCAAGAGTGTTGTGCAAAGGGTGTGCAGGATATGGTTCAATTGTTGGTCTGGCAATTTCAATCCACTTACACTTTTACTGGGGATAAACACAGTCACTTTTCTAAACCTAAGCAACTGAAGGGAAAAGTAAGAAGATTTTTGGCTATAATGTGAAAGGCACTCCAAACAGATGCTTTACTAAGATCCATAAGCAATATAAAATAAAAAATAGAAAACATAAATTATATTCTTTGTGAGTAGTGCAAAATTTGCCACTACTGTTAATTTTGCAAAGGTTAGTAAGCAAAAGAGATCCTTAAAGAAATCAAAGACTGCAGATGACCAATGGAAAGGAGAACAAAGAACATAATATATTTTCTATTTTGCATGATACTTTCCTGGAAGGGCCCATTTTAATCTGAACAGTTTTGTTTATTATGCTTCTAAGGTAAAGAAGTGAGAATTCTTCTATTCAGTGTATATAAATGAGGCTTCCCATTACCCGTGAAATGCTTCTTGTTTCTCTTGTTGTTTGAATCTCCTTTAAAACAAAAGGAAAATTAAAAAATTAGAAAAAAAACCCCAGAAGTTCAGGCATCAAAATCTTAATATTTGTCTGATCTTAAGATCTGTGACTTTGTCTTGTTTTCACAAAACATACATGACCCCAGTGACACTGGGTTGGGTGTCCCATCTTTGTAAGCAGTTCAGAGTTGATGCCTGCATGAATTGGTATCAAGTATGTTAAATGTGACCCACTAAGAAAAGCTTCCCCCAAAATTATTCATGTTCTGATAACAGTCCTAACTATCAAAGTTCAAATTCTAATTTTGCCAGTTTTTGGAAGAACCAGATGATTTACCAATACCTTTAAGTGAAATCCCATTTTCATATACTGTTTCATCCTGGCACATACATAAATCTGTTAACTTTATGCTTTTGATAGCTATTTAACCAAAATGAAACAAGCCAGACAATGTACAGAGCAGGTTTTTACCTGCTGCTCAGAGGTCAGATGTGAATATAACCAATTCTGGGAAAATAATTTTCTAATGTTGTTGAATCACAAGACTAGGAATTAAATGAGAATTGGAGAAAGTAGGTTTATGAGGTAAGAAAAGTACATTTGGATGTTGTCTGCCTCTATCTTACCATCTATCTTAGCTTTTCTAAGGAACAGCAAACTTCCTGGCTTGAATTCTCAGCAAGTTAGGCTCACAATCATTACTGAAGTGTAATGGCTCCCCCTGTCAGGTTTAGATTACAAACTGCATTTCACACGTGTGTGCACGCGTGCACATGTGCACAGACTCTCAAGAAATAAATGAACACCTATGTCAGCATCTGCTGCCACTGCTCTGCTCTTCAATGATTATTACAGCAAAAGAAAACAGCATCCACATTTGAAACATAACCTGTATTAAAGTAATTTTGTAAAGCTTACAATGAAGTCGACACTAATACTAATTAGCCTACTGTGTAAGTGGGAGAAATATAAAATTAATGCAAGCAGAAAGGGAGAAAAGAACTACGTACAAAAGATTACTTTTGCTTTTACAGTTTACTTTTCAGTCCTTTATCAAATTTACCTATTTTTCCTCTTAAATAATTTTAGGAATGCTAACTGTAGTCTAAAACTGTTGCCTGCTGGCAACCTAAGAGCAAACTCTGTGTGGCACTGGGTTTGGTCCATTTCTGGCTTCAGTAAAGTTATGGTAGAAATCTGGAGCTAACAGCCTCAGCCTGCAAATGTCCAGGAGTTAGAAACCAGGGAAGATGAAATTTGTCTTTCTAACAGAACTGATTCATGCAATCTTAGAAGGAATGAATTATACTTTATCCTTGCACTAACAAAGCACTTTCTGGGAAGTGTACTGGCTTTGATTCACTTTTACAAGCAAGAGTCTCGCAAGAAAGGTAAATAAAAACATACATTTTATAGCATAAAAATATCTTAAAATTATATATCTTAAAATTAACCTATAGGTTAATTTTAAGATATATAATTTTAAGATATATAACCTATAATTTTAAGATATATAACCTATAGGTTAATTTTAAGAAAAGCTATTAATTTAAAAGTATAGAATAATCTGATCTGACATATCTTTATATTATGTCTGGGATAGAGAGTGGAACTCATGAAACACACAAAAGTCATTTTTTGGAGTAAACTTGTGAATTTACTATGTGTTAATTTCAAGTAACACAGTCTACATGAGACACAGTGGTATGTAGTAAATAAAACACCATACTGAAATTCAAGTATATGGGATATTTTCCTAATTCTGGGATTTATGCACTGTGTTATTTTACATCTCTCTGCTTTCATTTCTTCTCCTACAAAAGAGATATAATGCTAATGACTAGACTGAGGCTTTCAGAATCTGTGTGTGAAAATATTTGATAATAGTAATGCATGATTTTTCAAGGAAAAAAATGTCTTGCCATAATCTGCTTCCTCACCCCATGGCTTATGTATTAATTAATACCCGGCAAAATGTTTGATAATTTAAATTACCAGTGAATATGATGAGTTTATTTTTTATTGCTGACAGTGTATACTATAGGCAATTTAAAGTATTCAGAAACTATAAATTAAGTCCCACAGATATCATGGAGTTGTTTAGGAAAACATGGCTATAATATCATAAAAAAGCAGGTTCTTCAGTTTTCACCTCCATTTCTTGCTAAGTCACTTATTTGGGGTGCTTTACACAATCATGGTAAGGCATAAGATTTTCCAGTGAGCTTACCAAAATCCTTCAAAATCTTATTCTGGAAGGAATTAGATCCTGTGACAGGGACAAAAGTGGAGGCTGTGCTACTGGGTAGCTGTGGAAGTAGAAAAGGTGCTTGCCTAAAAGAAAAAAAGTCCCCCCAGGAGAGGCTAGTTATGATTTTGAGAGAGAAGCACTGGAAGAGCCAAGTGAAGCCCGTGGTGGAGTCTCTTTTGTTACCTCTGTACAGTATGTTAGAAGTGTAAGTATTTACATGAAACTGAAAGACCACTTTGATCTCACTGAGGGGATGGAGGTGACAACAGCAGTAAACACTCACAGAGAGTCTATCTGTCATGATTTGAGATGCTGAGCTTTAAGAATACACAAGAGTAACTAAAACTGAGATGAAGATAAATGTGCTTATTTCTCCACCATTATTCCATTTCACTGCCATTAGCACAGGAATTCTCAGGCACAGACAGCACTGTATTCAGAAAAAGTTATTCAACTGGCACCTATCTTTCAAGGCTGCCCATTGCTAAGCATTAACAGACCATATTCTGGTGAGTTTTTTCCCCCATTGTTTCACCCCTTATTCCTTTCCCCACTTTTAGGGAGAAAAATACAGAACAAATTCCTTTCATTTAATGCTTTGATATTAAACCTTTAAACACTTCTTCTGTGATCAGAAGCTGTGATCAACACCAAGTCTGTATCGTGTGCTGCTGACAAGTGAGTATGAGTATGGGTCCCAGAAAAAAGCTGCACTAAATTGAAGCTAAGGAATTTTGGCAGCTTGAAGTCTTGTGCCCTTTATAAGTGAAATGTTTTTTTGATGCTGGTTTCTATGAAAATCAAAGGCAAAGCTCCTTTTTTGACACTGATTTATAAATAGGAATATGTTTTGTCCATTTGACCAGAAGTTTGAGAAGTGAATACTGACTTTGAGTACCACCAAATAAATAAAGGGGCCTGACTTCAGAAAATACTGGAAATAAAATTTGACAGCTAAAATTCCAGGCTCTGCAGTTCATTAATCACTTTTGAATATCTTACCTTTCCCTTCCAGCAGCTGGTTTCAGGAATCTATCTTGTAAGGGGGAAACTCCATAAAAAGCAAATGAAATTACCAAATTAAGCAGGCATTAGAGAGAAACTTTGTCTATTAGGTTCTTTGTCTTTCCTAATGGCATTACAAAGACAGAGAATAAAGAAAACCATCTAAATTGTGATGAGAGTTAAATGAAATACATAATAATTTGTGCATTATAATGGTGTTCTTTCATCACTGAGAGGTCTTTAAAATTCTTTTCCATGATTAAGGTACATAGATCTTAAATATACAGAAAGGTGAAATGGTCAACATGTGAATAGTAAGAATGAGCAGAGTAGTAGAGGACAAAGTGCTGTGCTCTCTGTCTAGAATGCACTGCAGTAAAGTTTGATTTGAGTTTCTAGGTGTTACTAACTACAGGGAATTTTGTAAATGGATAATTAGCATGTCCATTTGACAGCCTACATGATCTGCCAGCACATCTGAGAGAAAAGATCAAAGTCAAGAATTCACAGACTTGTGCAGGCAACGCTGAAGTTATTGTATGACGTTTTCCGGTTTAACTACAAATTCTACTTGTATGTAAAAATGTCATCTACTTTTTTGCAAGAAGTTCTTCTAAATTAACTTTCATTATTTATTAATTTAATCTGATGATTTCTTATAATTAGAACTGCTGAGAGATTGACTGCAGTATGGCACTTTCCTATAATTAGAACTGCATTGTTCATGATTATTGAAGTTTTTAATATACTCACTCATACCTCTGATTGCTTCAGGAAGGATGAACAGGGCAAAAGACACTGAAAATACAATCACATGTAAATACACATAATTGTTAAATTCCTTCTCATAAAATCTGAAAAGAATGACTAGTTCTATTTGTGAGAAAGTGGAGAGAATAGATGAGGGCAGATAAAAAAAAATGATCTTCAAGTTCAGAAACAGGATCTGAACTTAGGTAATGTGATTGGTTCCATACAATAAGCGTATGGACATATGCATTTTCACACAGAAGTGGTTGTATTTTTGTCCTGTACTAATTTGCTGCTTGTTTGCTGAATCCTAACCAGTCCCAGGCCCTTTTACACACTGAGCAAGAGCACAGAATCAGACTCCTAAAATCACCGAATGCTTTGTGTTGGAAGGTCCCTTAAAGATCATCTAGTTCTGACCCTGTACGTGGCATCTGTGACAGACATGAAACCAATCGCACAGTGACCCAGCCAGTTTTCACTGCCCCACTTAAAAATGATAATCAGTGAGAACAGCAATAATTGCACATATTAATCTGATTCTTCAAACAAGCTTGCTCTTTGTTTTTTATATCTCTTGACCAAAACTCTTGGTGATGCCTTATTTTTGAAAGGGATTTATACTGCTACTTTTCTCCTGACACACAATTTGAACAGAAAATGTCATCAGTTTCCATTGACTTGCACAACAGGTATTAAATAATGTTACTTTAAATTTATCATATGGAAAATTAAGAAATTATGTTGGCTACTGGATAGATTGACAATACTTAGTTGTCACAAGTGGTAAATCATTAATGTATGTTAATCTGATTATGTACAAGGGAAGTGAAGCTGTAAACTCTGCAAAATGGACTGTGCATCAGAACTTCACAGCGTAGCTCTGAACACTGCGACTCTGCAGCCCTGAGAGGTAATAGTGGTTACAAATATAGGCCAACAACAGTTTATTTTAAGTGATTTAGTTGGCCAAATGTTATTCTGACACAGAAAGAAAGAGTAGTGAAGTGAATGGTAGCCCAGAACTTGTTAAATTATGCATACACGCTCCTTAGAGGTCTGGTTATACAGCTGTGCATTTCAACACAGCAATAATGACAAATGATAGTTGCACACCGTAATAATCATTGCTTTTTATTTATAGTAGTGTGAATTGCCTCCATTTTCTATTGGAATAACAAAGAATAGAGCTGGCCTCTGACATTCTCCAACAGCTCTTTCAGCCAAAGAGTGGCAGAGCAAGAAATGACTCCATTCCCTTTTAAAAGGAAGAGAAATCACAGAGTAAGGAAATCATCAAGCTATATATCTAACTTGATTCCCTTTATTATATATCTGAGGTATTGCTTTGTGCATCTGGGTTTTTAATGAGCCCTGCAAAGACAAAAGAAAGATGTTCTGTTCTCACTGACCTCCCTGGCTACAGCAAACCCCAGAGGTGTGAGGCAGGGAGGTGGGATGAGCAACTGAAGTTTTTCAAGAAAACTAACATGCTGGGACAGAAAAGCAGCAAAACCTTCCACTTTCCAGATGGAGCATTGTTAATATTCTGGATTTGTGGCACTGTGCTATTTTGAAACAAATAAACCCAAGCAATAAAGAATGAAGTTCATTTGCCATATGGCTGTTTATTTCTCTGTGCTCCAGCTCAGAGATAAGTAATGTATGGTTACACTCACACACACCCCAGGAGCATGCAATATAGCACACCTAGATTAACACAAGCCAAACTCCTTTTGATTGTGTTGAACATGTGGCATCGTGGCTTAAGGGATTTTCTCTTTCAGCTGAAGTATAAGATACATTTGACAGCCAGGAGAGTATGAGGAAAGGATGCATTTAGCACTGGATGGAAGTGCAAAGGGGGAAGAAGCAGGTGGATGCAAAAGCACAGAAGATAACACATGTAGTTCACTGGCCAACGTTTTCTGTCCAAAATTAGTGCTCAGGAAAAACAGCACTTGGACTGACAATCCAGATGAACAAAGATTTGGCTACAAGGAAAGTGAAACATGACCAGCAATAGCCCTGGCTCACCACTGTCAGAAGAACTGACTGGCTGCAAAATTGTGGTATCCAGCAGAGAAAGACCAGAGAATGGTAATATTTCCATCACACCTCAAACATTTACAGTTGTATCAGTGAGGGGGGAAACACACACCACACTCCTCGTGGCTACTCAAAGCTTGTAGTGCATTTGAAATCACAAATATAAAAAGCAGGATCTAGCTAATGTTAATTTGATCTCCACACCTTTCCTATTTAGTATGGTGCAGCTACACTCTGTTGGCCTTTCTGTCCTCTCTTTTCTCAGCATGTCTATCCTGATAATTTAAAAAAAAACCCCAAACTAAATAGAACTTACTAAGGATCATCAATTGCTTCATTTATCCTGAATTTGCTAAAGAAACCCTGACAGAGAACCCCAACAGAGCTGCAAGAACATCACAAGTTTGTAGCACTTGGTCTGTGTGTCATACACTGCTACATGAGTACAGAAGCATGACTGGGGATCCCAGAATTACATTATAGGTCATTTAATCCTTGTATTAGAACACTTCAAAACCCAAACAGGTAACTTAGAACAGCTACTCAACTGTTGTTACCTACTTTAGTCCTGATTTGAGGTTTTCTGTCTTATTTCTAGAGTGTGACTGAGGTTTTTGTTTGGAGCAATGACTCCACACCACTGCCCACAGACACAGAAGAATATCAGGGGATAGTCCAACTTCCAGTCTCACAGGTCAGTGATGTAAAATTCTGCCAACATTAGAGGACTGAGGCTTAACTTTTGCTCAAGTAAAGAAATATATGTACTGAGAAGCTGACTCCCAGTATGATTATTCTCATGCTTTCTTGATGCTGTTCATTTAGGACAGCCATTTAAGAAACTTGGTGATAATATATGATACATATATATAATATATAATATTTTAAATGCCTTTAAAATCAATGAAATCACAACCAAAGGCCCAAATATCTGGGATTTTTTGGCATGAGACCTCTGAGATCCTGTAGGTTTCACAGTGCAGGAAGTTCTGAGTAGGCATTAAGAGTAACTGGAGGGGAAAAGGCAGTGTAGCTCATTCATTTTAATTCTGGATAACAAGACAAAACTTATCTCCTGTTAGCTTTCCAGCTATTCTGTTGATAGGAACCTCAATACAAAGCGTTTACACAAGCACTTAATTTTAAACCCAGCAGTAATCCTGATTGAATCAAGAGGTCTACCTTTGTGCTTAAAGTAAAGCATGTGCTTAAGTACCTTTTTGTATAGGGGCCTTAATTACATTATGTGTGTGAGAGGATATGATAATTTTAGTTGGCTTTCCCAGGAGAGCCTTTAGTTAATAAAATAGCTAGGTTTAATACTCCACAGAGTCGTATGGGAACAGAATTCTGCTCCTCCTCCTATAGCCCAACACAGGGTAGACTGTAATTTAATTGTTGGAAGCACAGAAAGTGATGAAATGCTGTATGTTTTAATATTGCAGTGTAGGAGCATGTTTGTTTCTATTACAGAATACCTTAGGAAATCCACTGCAATGTTACTACTAGTTATTCATAAAAGATTTTGAATTTACTAACATTCACTACCAGACTTTAGCTATTTCACTGGACAAAAAGATCCAATCAACAGATTTTTTTTAAAAAGTGAAAATTTAAAACAAAAATAAAAGTAGGTTTTTTTCGTTTTTTTCCCACCTGGCTCCAGGGAGGAAAATTCAGACTAACACAAAGTAGACCAAAATAGAACTAAGGCAGATCTCTGTGTTTGCTTGAAAATAATTCCTTTTAATTCCTTTATTATGATTATACTATTTTATCTGTTTTGTCTGTAAAACAGCATGTAAATTCAGTGCATGACTGTATGAGACAATAGTGAGCAGAGGAGGAACTGGTAAACTCATTGAAGATCATCAGACATCATTACACATGCACCCAACTTGCACAGCTTAGTTCCTCACGGTCTACCATCAGATGCCACCTTTTGGCCATCAGTTTGCCTGCCTACAGGAACAGTTATTCCACATATTTCTTAATGCTTGGGTTGCAGTGATTCTTTTACATCCATCCACCCTTCTCTGTGAAGGAGGAATTACTAGCAATGATGTATTCATGTGGGTAGTTGTAGCTGTGGGCCGCTGTGGGTGAGCAGTGTTGGTGGATGCAGTCACTTCCTGGGCTGCAGAGTAACAGAGAAATTACTATTTTAATAGCTGCATGTTCAGAAGCATCCCCCACAAAAAACATGGGCAAATCTGACTGCTTTTCCAGCAGTGTGTTAGTAGTTGTGTGTGTGTACAATCCCTCACACGTGATCTTAGGGGAGAGGTTTGACAAAATGAGCCTCAGTGTTAGTCTGGAAATTGCACTTAAAAAAGTGATTTTCAATAATGTTGCTATTTACAGTCTTAACCTTGTTTCCATCTGAGTCAGCAACAGACATCCAATGATTTCAATACTGGAGGCTGAAGCACTCAATACCTTTCAAGCTGTAAGGTCAAAACACAAATTCTAGATGTACAGACCCCCTGCCAGTGAGGGAAAGAAGGGAAGAGATGAAGTTCTCTAATGTGTATTTTCAGAAATTTGAGACCTTGGTTCATCTGCATCAATTTTCTATTTAAATACGTATAAATTCCTAAGTACAGAGGAACTAAGTTGAAAAATACACATATATGGGTTTAAACTCAGATTAAGATCAGATTTATGTAATGAACAGCATCTAACTTGAATCACTCGAGTAGTTAACGTGCTTGAATGGCTTAAATTTGCTCATATGCTTAAACTGGTAAAGAATGGAGGCTTGGAGACTCTGCTTCTTGCAAAGTTTTACATTGAACATTTGCCTAAATACTGGACTAGTCCAGTACTGGACAGTCTCTAGGACTTAAATCTACTGAAGAATTTTAATTCAGAAAGTATTCTTTCTGAAAGAATAGAAGGAAAGGGAAGGAAACTATTTCTTTCTTGTGAGAGGAGATGGAAAATCCTAGATAGAAAGGGACCCTGATATTCCACATAACACCCCTGCTCATCCTCCCCCTTTTACCTTCACTGTATATTGAAGTTTACTTGTTGCCATTCACTTCACAGGACTCAACTAATTTGAAAACTGCTATTACATCTCCCTTCAGTTTTCTGATCTTCAGGCTAAACAAGCCTAGTCCTCTCAAATCTTGCTTGTAAGACATTTTGCTATAGGTCTTTGATCATTTTTTGTCACTTTCCTCTGGACTGCCTTGGCTTTCCTCACATCTCTCTTAAAATGTAGTAACCTGAACAGGAGATGAGAGCCGAGGGCTTTACCACAAGATTGGAAAGATTACTTGCTGTGATTTATATATGGCACTTCATTTTATACATCTCAGTACAAGTGGTTACAATTATTGATTAATGTACAGATTATTAGCCCTTATAACCCCAAAACTATTTCTGGCAGAGCTGATGTGTAGGCAGCACTCCCTCATCTTGTATCTGCGCTGAACTCATGAGTTTGATCAGTAAGAATCAAAATAAGCACAGAACTTGGGCTGGGCCTTATTAAACCATCTCTTATCTTTCTATTCTAATTTTCTGAGATTGTTTGGAATTTTAACCCTGTCCTCCAAGATGCTTACAACTCATCCCAACTGGGTGCAATCCATAAACTATTACACATGCTCAAACCCACCCTTCCTTACTGAAAACCAGTAATAATACAAACCCAGGACAGGCCAGAGTATGACTCCTCTCTTCCTTTTCTGCATTGCTCCAGTTTAACAGAAACCCATTTATAACTTTCTTTTTAAAAAAAGCCCAACAGTTTTCTAACCTGATGTGCTTACATTACTTACCCATTCTGCATTTTCTTGGTTTATTTATGGTAACATCTTTCAAATCATGTCAGAATCTGATGGTGACTCACAACTACTTCATTCCACGAATCCTCTTACCCTGCCACTGAAGGAAACATGATTGGTTTGACAGATTCTCAGTCTGATGTATCTGTCAGTTGTTACTTATCACTTTTACATCCTTTGCTTACAGGTGGGTTGAGTATTGCTCCTTATCTATGTGGCCTAGAATTCCTTTATCTGCAATTCTCCCCTGTTTAAAAATCTGATATCGTGTTTGCCCATTTCCCATATTTTAGGTTTCCAATCACTGTCTCATTTCCCTATTCACCTGTTCTGGATTATCTCAGCTCACCCAGAAATAATAGGAAAAGTTCATATTTGTCAAATGGATCTTTAATTTATCCTTTGCTTAAATGAATCTCTTATTTCTTGGTGCCAGACAGCTGATTTTTAGATTTTTTTTTAAAGAAGAATAGAGAAAAAAAAAACCAAAACTGAGAATTTTGACAACATCTTTTGGCCAGTCCAGTAGCTAATGTGGAGACTAATAGGGGATTCTACTGGGCAGAATCAAAACTAAAAGAATCTATTGAAAACATACCCTAACAACTTAACTGAAGGCATGGGGTTGACTTTATTGTTTTTCCTATTAACTTCAGTCATATCCTTCATATCATCCTGCCAGCTGATTAGAAAAGCTTTGTGCATTTGATCTTCCTGTTTTGTTGGTGTGTAAGACAAAAGAGGTATTTTGCATTTCAAAGAAGACACCTTATTGCTGAATCCTGGTAAAGGAGCACAGTAGTGGAACACCAGTTCAGTATGTTCACAGTACACCACCAGTTCACAATTCCATAGCAAATGTGAGCACTTACTCAAGTGAACCCATTTGCTCTCATAACTGAGATTATGATATGGGCATTCATATATATGTAAATATGTGTGTGTGTGTGCATATATATACATATATATGTATACATATGTATATATAACAAATTGCATACTGAACACTTGAAAAATCAAATTAGCAAAATGATGAAATAGCTAGAAAGCTATTTGAAAAACATTTTCTACATCTGTAAACTTATTAAAATCTAGAAAAAAAAATAGCTTATACTTTTTCTTAGAGCTCCAAATATAGTAAGTACAGTTCTGTGCCATTTTGTTCTCACCTATTATAATAAGTATTTCAAATGCATTTCTTTTTCACTTTCACATTTACTGAGCCCTATGCAAAAGTGAATTTACATGAATGCAGAAACATCAAGTTAGGCAAGGTTTTACTTTGTATTTGGTGGGAACAATTTATACAAGCTTCATTGATGGTTTCTCTACATTCATATGCATATTGTACATTTTAGAGTGTTGGTATAAACTTGGTGACACGGTAGGGCTTTTACTTTTTAAGCCTGATGAGTAGAGAAGAAGTTAAGGGAAAGGAGAGAAAGGATTTATAATGAAGGAGTCACCCAATACTTGGGCATAAATGGAAAGTTTAAATTTTACCAAAAGTAAAAAGCAAAAGAAAACACATGATTGTAACTCCACACTATCACCCTAAGTTTCCAAGCCCACTTAAGACTGCACCCTGGAAACATGGAGTTCATAAATGTTAAATTAGACAGACTTTGCTCTGTGATGCAAACCATGGCTGTGACCTAAAGCAAGAATATACAATGCCTTTCAGTTAGAGAGTCTGTCACTCTCATTCCCTTTGATGCTCTTCCTTCACTTTCAGGGAGAGAGCACAGGGAGTTAAGGTTTGTGGCCTGCTCCCCTGTTGTCCCTCATTTTACAGGCACTGAAATCCAGATGAAACCTCCAGCCACACAAAAAACACGCACACAAAATCCCGTTCACTTTCATCAGTAACTTTTTCCTTTATGAAAGTTTCTATCAGAGAGCCAGTGAGCCTTATTATACAGTCATCCAGTTCTAGTTTCCACACAGTCATTCAGAATGAAGCATTACAGAAACTCCCATAAAAGCTTTCTTCATCTCTATGAACACTCACCAAGGTCCTTTCTTCCTCCCACTTTGAGGTGCAGTAGAAGTGAATGAGTCTCTGCGGGCACTCTGGCTCCTGCAGATCACAGAGGCCTCTGTGGCCCTTCATAACCTTCTCGGTTATCTTTACTCTAGTGATAGCATCTCTATATAGATAGGGAAGGCTGAGTCAGCAGCCTTAGACCTATCATCCCTTCGTTAGAAACCTGTCCATAAATATTAGCTGTAGGCCTACATTTAGTTACCCTGTAGCAAACTTCTCTCTGTGTCTTGTCACAGGCCAAGAGTTTCTGGCTAGAAGTGGCACAAAACTTGCAGTCTCTCCTGTACCTAAAACCAGTTAAAACCTGCCTAGGAAACTGCACTTGGAATTTGTCAGAACTACCCAAAACATGTGCTGGGGGTCCCCACAGAATTAGTGTAAAATTGTAGGCTTGCTTTGCTCGGTGTTTGCGTGCTGAGTAGGGGACTGATGGGATCCTGCTCGCTGGGGTTAGAGCACATGGCAAAGCTTCTGGAGCTCGGCCTGTGCTAACGGCCCTGCTGCTGCTGCGGCTGCTTGATGGAAACAACTGGAGATGAATTACTGGTCTTAACTTCCCTAATTAAGGAAGAGCTGGAGGGAATACATCATGGGCAGTAGGAAAGAAACTGAAGAAAAAGAAATTTTTCTGGTTTATGCTTCAAATGATTCATGAGTTGCAATACATCATATGCAGGCCTGATTCAACAAGATTCTTAAGCAAGTGTATTGCTTTAACTTGTAACCCTCTCTGAAAACTGTGGGAAAATTGAGTAGCACTTAATTTCAAAAATGAAAGACCAAGTGAGGACAGAATTTAGACCCAAGAAGGACTGGGCCTATTACATTGTTTCCACAACGTTTTGCACCTCAGTTTTTTAAATCCGATACCCTTCAGTGGAACTAAACATTGATGGGTCTCTCAGTTCAGAGATATGTCTTGTTCCATTATGACTTTAACAAGTCTGGGAGATATAATAAAGTTTTTAGGCATGCAGAACAAAACAGAAGTAACCTACTCACAGAGGTGGTTGTCTCCATATTCATCTGAATAGAAGACACAATCTCAGTGTCTGTCATTTGTAAGTAACATCTATATGGCATTCTTCATAGAACAACAGTCCTAGAACAGAATTACATTAATGTTTTTCTTCTCTTCTGCCAGAATTTCTACTAAAATGATATCTTCCTGAAGGTGTCTTCAATTCAGCACTCATACAGAGAAAAGCACCTGCCCATGTCACATACACCAACCACTCAAATGCAGGTCGTGCTGGCGAGGGCATGGCATGTACTGAAAGACATGGGGTACTGTACAACTGTTTGTCACAAAAAAGATGAGAAAACAAGTACCTGTTGGAAAAGAAGGAAGAATTAAGGGAGGAAAGAAACAGGAAGAATGTGTACAGTGCAATTCTCTGCATTTAAAGAAAACATGACTGACATTGGGATTGCAATTAATCTTGGAAACAATAAATGAGAAGTGGTCAGGAATCATAAAGCCTACTACCAAGTGTGGAAATACCATGTCCCTTAGCACACAGGGACAATATGCTGTCTCCTTAGAAGGATAAAGGTCCCATATTAATTTGGTCTTTTTTTTCTGATCCCTAGAGCAGATTTTATTGGAGTAGCAGAGCTTTTCAAGGGAGAGCATCTTGTTTGAATTGATAATACCATTTTCTGCAATATTTTTAATTTTTGTATTTTTGGAAATCAGCCAAACCTCCTTGCCTAGGTAAAGATGTGAAGGGATCTCACCTAATAGTATTGTTATCGGGTGACCTGGTTTTTTCAGTCCTTTAATAGACTCCAGAAGTTCTAGGAAACATAAACACTGTCCTACTTCCCCCCTAAAAACGTCTCAAGGAATATCTATGACATGCAAAAAAGCTACCACTTTTAAAGATATAAAATATGTTCAAATTCTTGTAAGAAACAGAGCATTACACTCGGGTATTCGTTTAAATATGATTTCTGAAAACTAATAAAAAAAATTAGAAATGTTGATGCATAGAAAAATGACAAGTGAGAAAAAAAGTATATTAAAATATCCAAAGGATAGAACAGGGAACTAAATGGGGGAAAATTACTTTTGCTTTGGAGAGAGCATTATGTAGGCAAGGCAATTTTATTAACACGGTTGGATAAAATATAAAGGGTTTTCCTAATCTCAGAGACTTCAAAAGAGACTTTTTTGGAGACAATATTAATATCAAAGCCAGTTGTCACTATTATTAAAATGTTCTTTGCTCTTCATTAGTCACAAATGATCCCCTCGACTCACAAAAAGGTACTCGGTAAATTAAAAGCTTTTATGTAACACTCCAACAAAAGTTGAATGACTCCAGAGTTAAAAGGCAACTCTTGTGTCTGCCAATATTCAAAGTGGTACCCAATTTCTTCCTTTTTTAAAGCAGCAATTTCCTTAGGGTATTTATTCATTTATAGATCTATTAAGAGACTGATTAGGAATGGACGATTAATGAAATGCTTTGTCGTTCTGAGTTCTCACAAGCAATCATTAAAGGCCTGATTTTGCATTGTGGGCAGCCTGCTGGTGCCATGTAAAATCCCTCTGGAGGATAAACAGGTCCATCCATCTCCAGGGCTGAGTGAAGCCTGGATTTATGTCTGCGTGAGGGCAGAACAGTAATTCCTCGTGCCGGGTACTTTTTCTAACGCACTATGGCTGTGCGCTTCAAAAGAGTTTGTTTGCTGATCATGTTAGCCAGAACACAGCTCATCCCTCCAGTGGGCTGCATTGTGTGACTCTTAATTGCTGCTTAATTGCAGTCTCACACAGACGAACTTAATGGGAACTCCTCGCTGACTTGCACGGCGAAGGACTGGAGGATGGGATTATGAGATTTTCTTCGTGCCACACAGGATGCAGGGAGATTATTGTGATTTGCCCACCATTAAAGGCACAGGGTAGCTTGCTGGAAATTATGGCCATGATACTTAGGGATTTCTTTCTATGGCCATATGTCTTTCCAGGGCTTGGGGACTGAGCATTCACTGGTTGTCACTGTAGTAATCTATATTTCCACTTTCAGATAGCGCTGTCGGTGGCACCTCTTTTCTACTGCATCTTTGCTTTATGGTAAAGTTGGTGCCAAAACAGTGGCTACAGCACTGAGAAGCAGATTTCCTGGGTTTTTATGCCTACCCTGATACTGATTTGCCCTGTGCCTTTGGTTAGATCACTTTGCCCCTTTGTGCCTCAATTTTTCTATTTATAAAATAGGAAGAGAAATGGGCTAGGGCTGAATTAATACCTTCATTCTGCCACAGAAAGGTAATAGAGTAGTACAAAGCATTAATTATTATATTATCTCTCTCTTTTTAATGGATTTATATTTAAATAAGTTACAGAGAGACACTTTGTTCGCATAATAACATTTTCTACTGCCTTTGAGGCTCGTAGGAGCAAGCTTGTGGGAAGGAAACTGGTAAGTGTTTGAATTTAGAAATGCTGCTAGTTTCAGTGTATTTAAAATGCTGTTGAAGTCGGGACAATTTAAATGTGTGAGATTTCAAACGTCTCATTGACACACATCGCAAATTCTTTCATTGCCTGAGGGAGCTACAGCAAAAGAAAAAGTTGGAGTCTTTTAGTTTCACAGTTAAGGCAGCTTTTTTTAAAGTGAGTTAATGATGGAGCGTTTGCCTGTGTAGTTGTAACAGAGCAATCTGTCACTGTGAGAAGACTCCTGGGGTGACTACCAAGACATGTTAACCAGCGATGGTACCTCCATTTTACATGACCCATCACTTGTCCCCGTGCTGCAATATACTCTGCCCAGGGTCCTGTGTGAGTAAGGTGAATGTATCCAAGTTTTGCATAGAGACACGGGCCAAAAACAGCTAGTAAAAATGAAAGGTGAGGGAGTTACACTGGGGAATTCAAGTGGAGGGTCTATCCAATATCCTTTTTCTATTCTTGCCATAAGCATTCAGATAATGTTGCTGTGAATAGAGGTGCATCTGTTGTGTTTTGTCACGGAGTTGGCTCCCTCTCCTGATCCCTTTATTGGACACCCCACAGCGTGCTGCGCTCAGGACATATTGTAAGTACACACTCATTGATCTTTACTCCATATGATGACAGATATAAATTTGCTGCCACTGCACCTTATGCTAATGCTCAAATGAAAATGAATAGTGCACATTGCAGCACACCAGGTTGTGCTTTACCTGCTGTATTCCCATATGCATTTTTTCGGGTATAGGATGGCAACACCAGCCTTCTGGGCCCATCTCTACATCTCAGCTCCAGAACAGCATGAGTTTTCATGCATATGAGTTCCCCTACAGTAGGAGTTGTTTTCTTGGCAAAGGAACCAAGGTTTCTAAGCTGTAAAAAGCTACAGAATGGACTGACAAAATTCTCACCCTGGGCCTGGGGGAATCAGGACCATAGTTTATGCCTTATCTAGACACAAATACACATCCATTTGTTTCAAGGTTGCATTTTGTGTTTAAATGGGAATGTAGCAGTCTTTTAGCTATGCTGGATTTAGCATGATTGACATGGACTCTGCCATGACTGCCTTCCATGATGATGGAATGTTCAAGTGGATGCACTGGGCATTTGGAACAGAAAAAAAAAAACAAAACTAAGTGAAAGAAGAAAATTGGTCTCCTACCTTTCCACCTTAATTTGATGAGATGCATTTGTAAATCCCAGATGGCTGGAGGAAGCAAGTCTCAAATAGATGCAGTGATATTCCACATGAAATTCTCTGTTACAGTCAACAACAAAATCCTCCATTTGGTTCACCAAAGACAGAATTTCAGCTGATGTCTAGGTACAAATAAAAAAGCCAAAATTAGAAGCAAGACTAATGAAGTATTTCTTATATACTGTTCCAGGTCCCAGAAGATAACACATCCTGTATATCTTAATATTTTTCTCTCTTCTATGAACCAATACTCTTGAATTACAGCTGCTGGTTGTGAATGGTGCTTGAAATGAGAGACCCTAACTCAAATCTCAGACAAAGAATACAGACAGTACTTCATGGCAATGTCAAAACACAGTCACGTTGAGCTTATTCTGTCCTAGGTGACTTGCAGCAAAGAATAAATGCCCTAATAGTCTATAAGGATAACAAAGGCACCACACTTATTAAATGCTTCCAGGTTGACAAGCATTTTTTCCATCATAGCCTGTAGCTGGGACTCAGTATCATGTGTATCTTTGTTCACCTCTAGCTAGAGCAATAAGGACATTCAGGCCCAGTCATTTCCCGGTTCTAGAAGACATCATGGTGTTCTCCCACCACTGCACACTGAAACTGAGGCTCAAGAGACTCCTTGTAGAGTCATCTCTACTTTGTTTCTGTCATGATCCTGCCAAGGATTAGAATGTGACTTTTCATGTCAACTGCTCTAGTCCCAAAGAAATTATTTGTTCCGTGCACAGCCAATAAAAAGTCTAATTTTTTTCTGGAATTTTATTCCATACCTTCTACAGATACCAACCTCAATAAACTCATTTTCTTTTTATACAGCTCTTAAGATCCTGTTCTAAACTCATTTGCCCATAACATGCCACCTGCCCAGTTCTTCCCTATGAAATGACAGTGTTTTCCTAACCTCCCCTCTTGCTACATGTGACCTATCACAGATTCTTCATCCACCTTATGTTTCCTACCAGAGTTTCCTTGTGGCTCAATAAGAGACTGCACATGCCATGGCTGATGTTGTATATTACATGTGCTGACCATCTTCCAGCCATGACCAGCAGGGATGACTGCTGTTCTCCCCTTACTTCCCTCAAGAAAATAAAAAATGTCACTCTTTTACCATCATTTGTAGAAAATACAAACTTTCCTAAGACTCCAAGGAACTGAATTCAGTCTCAGATTTCAGTGAAGTTGACTCACAGGTGTGACTGACAGAGATCAAGCTATTTTTATTTTTATCTAGTTTCCTAAGAAAAAAGGTCAAGTTGTTCTATAGTTTAGTCAATGGGACTCTGGAAACAAGAACAAGGATGTTTGTTGTTTTCCCTCATTTTTTTAATACCAGCCTTGACCTACCACAGCTAGTTATGCTCTATGTCTTCACTTATGGAGCTGGCACAGGGCATTTCTTTAAGACTGAGTATTAACAGGCCCTGAACACTGCTGGGACTTCTAGATGTCACTGTCACAGAGCTAAATAACTTGTAAAAAGTTTCTCTAGGGTGTAACACATGCTCCACACCTGAAGGTAATAAGGATACCAAGGTACATTACAGAATTATCCAGATTATGTCAGAGAGAAAAGCAACTTGAGGGGGAAACCCATACCTTCTCACCCTTTGATTTTCCCAGTGCAAGTTCTCCTCTTCCTCTGGACCAGCCCATTACCTGGGTGTTAGGCATTACTTAAGTAATGGAATCATCCCTACCTTTTCCAAACCAGTGATACTTAACACCTGCTCACACACCACTTGGTTCAGGCTACCTTGTGTTCTAATGAACATATCACCACAATAGCTCAGAGCTCCCCATATTTCCAAAAAGCATATGTTAAACAGTGTAAGCTAAGAGCAACCATAACAGGCTTCACTTGTCCTAACAGTCCATCTGTTTCCTACTCCCCACTGAGCACATCTCTTTTCCTGGTTTCCTTTCAGGTGCACTCTTACCTTATGTAACGTGCTTTTTATTGGAGATTCATGCTGTGACCCTGTCAGAATTGCTACAGCAGGGGTGACCTCGGTAATGACTGTCCACAGCCTGCCAAGCTAAGTTGGTCAGTGTTAGCTGATTAAACTTTTAACAACATCCCCTGTGCGATAAAGGGCAAAATGACAACTTTGCCCATCGTCAAGGTGTCTGTATAATAAACTAATTAGTAAACCACACAGTCTGTGGAGCTTTTAATGAGTGCTATCGTCTGGCCTCTGTAATAAAAACCCAGCCTGCCCCCTTTTGGGATTCAATTAAGGCACAGACTGTCATATGCTTGGCCTGGCTGATCAATGAATCCATTCCGACCTTTGTCGGAGCTGTTTGCAAGGTCAGTGGCAGTAGTGGGAGAAGGCAGCCTGGTGGTGGGGAGACAAACCCAACAGCACCCGACAGGCACCAGTATCTGCTGCTAATGTCCTCCTGGTCCTCTGACATCAGCAGAACTTTCTCTTACACAAAGGTTAGCTGAAAGAGAATGTGGCAATATATACATCTCTGTATGCAGATAGAAAAATTATATCTAGGGCAACGATTTCTGAACGAAAGGTTCCCCTGTAATTTAAAATGTTTGTTAATTCTTTCACATCTACATCCACCTAGGTACCTGTGTCTTTTTCATACACCACAATATGCTATCAAATGCTTGCTCTTTAAACTGTGTTTACTGATATGGTCCAGATATACAAACAAAACCCCTTCCTTCTCAGGTCTCTGCATACAAATAATATTTATCATTATACAATTCCAGAATGAGTTTATAACCATTGTAATTATCTTTATGACACAACAGTGCAACAAGTAACTACATTTTCATATTACAGACAGGATAAATGAGGTAATGACCAAGTCATATGCCCAGGCAGGGCAGCAAAGGCATCTTTAAAAGCCAGGGTTTCAGTCCTTTCACCTCTGACTTCTACCCTCAGGAGGACAAACTGGGATGGTGGGATTAGTAGAGGAAAGGCAAGACCTGTAGTGTCATTATCATCTGTCCTGATCCGTGGTTAAATACCCAGGCTCAAGCCAGCCTAGCAATAGACTTTCAGACTCTATCCACAGCCACACTGCCACCAGTGTAGAGCCAGCAGTGAAAGAACTACTGCTGTAGTAGCAGAACAGAACCAGACTTCCTTCCAGACCTCTAAAACAAAACTTCTTCTGCAAATGAGGAAGCACTTAATTAGATTATATGGCAGGGCCATTAGAGATTGGATCCTATTGTGAAATGTGCATGCAACTATATGAACAAAAACTAGATGGAGTTTGTGTCTTCAATCTTCTCAGGTGAGAACCCCAACCAACAGAGTGGTTTTCTCTCTTCTGTCATCTTCTTTCATTTCAATAGAATAATCTTTCCTCTGCCACCTTCTCATAGTATTTTATAACCTGGGGACTAAGGAGGTATCCAGAAGGTGATTTCAACTGTTTCTGTAAATAAAGTTTCTATAAATACATTAGCAATAGAAAGAGGACTAAGGACAACCCCTGTCCTCTAGAGGGTGGGGCTGGTAATATAGTAGCAAAGACTGAGGAAAAGGCTGATGTGCCCAACACCACCTTTGCCTCAGTCTTCAAGAGCAACACCAGCTGTTCCCTGAGTACCCAGCCCCCTGAGCCAGAACACAAGGATGGGGAGCATAATGCAGCCCCCATAATCCAAGGGGAAATGGGAAGGGATCTGCTTCAGCACCTAGATGTCTGCAAGTCTATGGAGCCAGATGAGATCCACCAGAGGATACTGAGGAGGTTGGCAGAAGTGCTCACCAGGCCACTTTCTATCACCTATGAGCAGTCCTGGCTGACTGTAGAGGTCCCAGTTGACTGGAGATTAGTCTATGTGACCTCCATCCACATGAAGGGCTGCAAGGAAGACCTGGGGATCTATAGGCCTGTCAGTCTGACCTCAGTGCCTGGGAAGATTATGGAGCAAATTAAGAATCAAGACTAGGTAATTGTCCCCCTGGACTCAGCGCTGGTGAGGCCTCACTGAGTGCTGTGTTCAGCTTTGCACCCCTCGCTACAGAAACAACACTGAGGTGCTGGAGTGTGTCCAGAGGCTGGTGAGGGGCTGGAGAGTAAATGTTATGAGGAGCAGCTGAGGGAACTGGGGTTGTTTATTCTGGAGAAGAGGAGGTTGAGGGGAGATCTAATTGCTCTCCACAACTGCCTGAAAGGAGGTTGTGGAGAGGTGGGAGCTGACCTCTTATCCTTAGTGATAGGTGATAGAACAAGAGGGAATATTGTCAAGTTATCCCAGGGGAGGGTTAGATTGGATATTAGGAAAAAATGGAGGCATTTAAAAGACAGTTAGATGTGGTGCTGAGGGACACGGTTTAGTAGTGGATGGCAAGTTAGGGTGATGGTGAGACTTGGTGATCTAAAGGGTCCCTTTCAATGAAAACAATTCTATGATCTGCTGTGACGCAAAAGGGAAAAAAATCTGGTTGGAACTGTCCTGCTGATTCAGAAATAGAGCAATTTCCATAGGCATAACCCATATTTGTAGAAAGAGAACAAGTCCCCTTGCTTTTACAACACAAAAGAACAGAAAGTCAAGGTGATGATAACAGTGATGCAAAAGTGATGCCTAGTATTTGCATTCCTGATATTTGCATTATATCAGAGGTGGAAAACAAAGAAATGCAGAACTATACCTTTTATAATTTAAGCAAAATAACACTTATCTGCTATCCCTTCACTATGTAGTTTCAGCAAGCAGAGAGTTTACTTGGTTATCAAATAACAGGACTATTTTATATATATGTGTATACCAATTCCCTTCAGTAACAATACAGAGTTCTACTGAGAGTGTATACTGTTTCCTATCCTAACACCAAATCACCTAATCCAAAGTTATGGGATGTGGTACAGCTTGGATGGGTTCTGGTACAGCTTAGATACATCTATTCAGTTTCGTGAATAAATTACACAATGAATGTATTTCTATCTAAACCTTAACAGAGGACAAACATATCCACAATCACACAATCAGCTTGGACCATGAATTACATATTTTAATGAGATCTCTGTGTCACCAGCCAGGTCCCTAGTCCCTGGTCTCCACCAAGGCAGCACTCTTTGCTAGGGATCACGAGTACCCAGTGGTACTCCTTCAGTTATTGCATCCAAACTGTGAAGGAAAAGGTGCTCACAGCCCTGGCTGCTTCATGAAGCAGAAGGTTGGCTAAGTACTAACTAGAAGAATATAATTTTTAATTTCTCAGGCAAGCTACACCAGTCTATCATGAACCAGCATGAAGTTTTTTGTATCTGGTAGATGTCACTGCTTTCCTCCTTCCAAATGCAGCTATAGCAATCAGTTTCAGAATTTAGCCTGTTAAGATTACTGAGATTGTAAGGACTCACTGGAATGGGATATTTATAAAAGAAAACTAAAGAAATAAGGAAAGCAAGACTAAAAAAAAAAGATTTTTTTTTTCCTAATTTTGGAATTCAAGCAGGAAAAAAGGAAGTTTTAATTAAATGCTCAGATGACTGAATAATATAACATCTACAGAATCTTCACATTGCACAATAATGGAAAATACTTTAGGAAAACTCTCTTAAATTATCATACTAAAGATAAATAAAGTAAAAATAAATATTCCCTAAGCAAAATATGTATTTGTTACACTTTACACGGGTACTCTGCATTAGCCATAAGCAGCTGTGGCTGTGCAAGATGTAGTTATTCACAGAAGTCCTCTATCCATAGACCACATCTGGGGCAGGCAAAGCAGGTCCAGTAACTTTTGTTCAGTAGCATGGGACACATGATGCACTAAGGAAGCATGGAAAGAGCATCCTGAGTCAAGATGAAGTAAAATATCTTAGCTAAAAATAGTTTAGATGAAGTCTTGAAGCTGCTCCAACTTTTGAAAAGTGCTGGAGAACACAGACTGGTGCCAAGATAGCTTGGACACTGCTGCTGGTCTACCACCCAGGTCTAGAGGATAAGCATCATCTGTGTCATTCAAGTGACTATAATTTTTTTTTTGGTGATGTACAATGTATGTATTTTCCTTATTCAGTGTGCTTTTCTTTAACAGGTATTCAGTTTAAGGAGCTAACATTTGATCACAGTTCCTTTGGGCAGAAACTCAGCCAGAGGCTCCTATGAACATTGATAATAGACAGACTATTAGTAATATTAATAGTTTGTTAATTTGGGATCAGAGTGGCACTTTAGTTCATAAGTAGCCAAAAGAATTGCTTGTGAATTTTATCTGGTGTAAAATTATGTTAGTGAATGGGTACATTCTGTGTAAGTGTGCAAACATGAAGCTGTTGCTGTCTTTATTTTCCTTCAAAAGAACATTGTTTAGTATTTGGTATGAAAGACACACTGGGAACCTGCAGCTAGGTAAAAGGAAAAAAAAAATAGAGACAGAAATGTAAAGAATTGGAACTTGAACGTACTCTCTTCACTCTAGTATTTCAAGAAAAGCTCTGAAAGAAGCTCTGCTCACATGGATTTGCTGATAAAATCAAGAAGGTAAACTTTTTTCTCAGGTCAGCTATTGCTTCTTTACAAGAAAGCCTCAGATTTTCCTACTTGGACATCAGTACGAAGGAAATGCTTGTAAGAGATTAACAATTATATATAATTCTGATTTACCATTCTCAAAATTTCACTAATCACAGTTAAATTATATTGATCACTCTTCTTTTTAGCTCCTTTGAAACATCTCTAAGTGCTAGAGGCTGTGAATTTGTAAATCTTCCAAGAATAAAATGTACTGCTGAAGATTTGGTCTATGATTTTTCACTGGTGCATCAACAAGTAGTGTGTACTAGCAGCTTAATTTCTATTATAAAAATTGTCCATTCTTCATATTATCTCAACAGGCCATACTCTCATCCTTTTAGAATGGAGATGTTAAGACCAGAATTTTCACAGGTTTGTCAACAATTTTTCCACTTCATGCTGAGGCCTGATTTTCAAAACTACAGAGCATCAGCTCCAGCACAATTCTGTAGCTCAAGAAGCTGCTCAGTGCCTATGGAAAAAACATGACCTGCAGATGCTTTTCAAATGTGACCTTAGTGCCTTGCCCAAAGCCAGATGGTGAGATATAATTACTGCTGAAATCAGAGTTAGTGACATTGGTGGTAGGGGTTTTGTTTTTTTAATGCTATTATTGGAGAGGGTCCAGAGGAGGGCCACAAAGATGATCAAGGGGCTGGAGCACCTTTCCTACGAGGACAGGCTGAGAGAGTTGGGGCTGTTCAGCCTGGAGAAGAGGAGGCTCCGGGGAGACCTTCTAGCGCTCTGCCAGGACCTCAAGGGGGCCTACAAGAAAGATGGGGAGAGGCTGTTCAGTAGGGCCTGTTGTGACAGGACAAGGGGTGATGGGTTTAAAATAGAGAGAGGGAGATTTAGATTGGATATTAGGAAAAAGTTCTTTGCTGTGAGAGTTGTGGAGCACTGGAACAGGTTGCCCAGAGAGGCGGTGGATGCCCCTGGATCCCTGGAGACGTTCAAGGCCAGGTTGGATGAGGCCCTGAGCAATGTGATCTTGTTGGGGGTGTCCCTGCTTCTTGCAGAGGGGTTGGACTAGATGACCTCTGGGAGTCCCTTCCAACTCTAATCATTCTATGATTCTATGATTTGTATTGTGCTAAAACTGAAAAACACTATAAAGAGCAGGTCAACTCCCAGAGACATTTTCTTACTATTGTTCTGGTATCCCCTGCATTTTCCTCCTGCAGTTAGAGCATGATGGAGCCTAGTTGTGGTCCATGGTGTCAGAGCGACACATCAGGCCAAAAAACCAGGTTTGGCAGGGAGACTCCTGTTCTTTTTGACCCTTTGCTACCTGGCAGGAGCAGAAAGGAAAGAACAATTTCTTCTGCAAGCCTCAGCAATCCCACTTGTATCACAGGGCAGCAGTTGGGTGCAGATCCAGTCTGAGCCCCAGGGAAGCAGGCAGAAGATGTAGCACATGCCTGAATGTTTTTCTGGATGGAGGCCCCCAGAAGGAAATTTCCTTTCCTTGCCTCTGAAATGACCGGTAGATCATTCTTTTAAGATTCTCTCCCATCTAGTGTTTAACCACTCTCACTTTCTTCTGAGCTTGCTCACAAAGCCTTTATCTTATTTGTCAATGTTTGATATTAAAATAAAAAAAGGTATTAATCTCTGCAGTGACCTTTCCTGCTTTATTTCTCCTGGAAAGGGATGCTGCATCTTTTGTAAGTAACTTCAAGGCAAGACATTATGTGGCATTCAAACACATGGCTTTTATCCAGTTAATCATTGTGCATTACCTACTTTCATCAATGTTCAGAAACTTAATTCCAGGATTACTCATCCCCCCAAAAACCCAAATAAGAAAATCAGAAGAACAGACCCAAACAATAGAACTTTTATACCAGGATAATTAGAAAAGGAACCCATTACCCAGGATTATAATTACCGACTAACATATTAAATGACCTTTAACATTTACCTTAAGCCCCAGATTTCTAGAAAACCAGCAAGGTTATGAATGCCATATTAGTAATCTTTAATCTTTATTACTGCTGTGGACAGAATTTTAATGATTTTTAAATAGGCAGCGGTCACTAACATATCCCTATTAAAATAAAAAAAATCTCATAAAAAATTAAATGGATTAAGACTTCAAATGTACCATCATCAAAAGTATTATCTAATTATGGAGTTCAGTGAACAGGCCAAGTGAAATGGTTGGTAATATTAGTTACTTACCACATGGGAATGCCCGGGATTTATGCACAAATAGATTCTGCTTCTGTTGCAACATAGTAATTAAGAATTTGTCAGGGAAATTTGACCCTCTAGGGTAGATATTACTTTGTAAAATAAGAATGGCAGAGCACTAGTCTCCTTGCTGCACATAATTTAACTTGATTATTTATACATCAAAGGGAGTCTGCAGTGACTGCAGTATAATATTTAAGTAGAGGGATATTAGAGAAAGAAGCATCTAGTGAAATCTTTTTCCCAAATCTCCGTGAGAAAATAGAGGAAATTTTCATAAAGCATTTCATTTTGCATATAAATTGGTGCCTAGATTGTGCCTGTGAATTTACTGCTGTCAAATTTAATTTTTCTTTAATTCTTCAGGCCCAGATGTGAAAAGCTCTGTGTGCAGGCTGCAATTTTCAATGCTTACAGGTAGCACCCGGATCGATAATGTGTCTTTATGAGAAATTACCGTTAATGTTATTGAGTATGCATTTTGCTTTATAGGATAATAAGGTAATATGAAATGCCAATTCATTCATTAGGAGAAAGCTAAGTGCTTAAATGAAATGGGTGACAGGTCTGAAAAAAAGATGTAGTTGCGGGCAGGAAGTCAAGAATGGATTTTTAATGACTTAATACCAAAAGGTTTTTAGCACTTATTTGCATTTGCTTCCTATAAACAATATTAACTTTAAAACAAAAGTGCTTGAATATTTAAATTGCAGTGAGTGATTCCACTTGAAGAGGCTATTTAGAAATGCTGGGTTTCTGGGAAAATCTCTGCCTAGCCTTTTTGAAGGCCACAAGAACAACTCATCTGGTGCAAAAATTAAAACAAAACTCATTTAAATTGACAGGCATAAAGTGAGCTAATATGCATGAGGTTGCTAATAAGCCAGAGGTTGGCATGTGAGAAACAAAACCCCTAAATTTCTTCAGCTCATTGTTTTAAGTACAGAATACTCCCAGCTCAGTGAGGTAAACATAGCAGGTAAAAATAAGGCCCAAATGGTTTCTCCAGGGGAAAAAAAATCCAAACCAAACCGAGATCCCATTGTTATTGCTGTTTAAAAGACTTCAGCCTCCTCAGAGTACAATATTCTAAAAAAAATAAAATAAAAAAGTATTTTGTGTGAATGTTTCTTCATAAAGAAGGAAATTAATTGTTTTCTAGATACCTTCTGTGTCTGAAACCATGGCTGCATGAAGAAAAGTTAATGGACTTTTTTCTGAAACCTCTCAGGGTTCTTTTTTCACTGCATTTGAGTCCTAACTTATTTTTTCTGAGTTTTACAGTTTTCACTGGTTTGCTTCCCCTCTTTTTCTCTGCACTGGACTCCCTGAGTGTGATGCCCAGGGTACAAACGGTGCTGGCTGCCCTGCCAGCCTGACCCAGCGCAGGCTGGAGCCTGCAAGAGGTTTCTCTTCCTCCACTGGGATGGGACCAGCCTTCAGGAGGTGACTGCTGGAGACCCACATGCCTGGAAGCAGGGCCAGCTTTGCTGGGAGCAGTCCTAAAGACCTGGCCCCATTCCCTACTCCTGCCCACAAGGAAAGGCTCTGCCACCTGAGCAAAGCCTCCTACAAACTTCTGATTTAAAAATGCCAAGTTCTACCTCACTGATGTCATTTATTAGAATGTAACAGAAGGCAGAAGGGAGGAATTCATAACCCTAATAGGCAGGTTCTCCAGTTTTCCCCACTCTCACTGCAAAGCATTATCCCAGCTATGACTAAGTATGTGTACAGTTTAATGTAAAGATTCTAGAGAGCTGTGGGTACCTAGCTCCCATTAAAAACGATGGTGTTCTCTTTAATTAGGTAGCCAAATCCTGCAGAGTTCCTCAACAATGATTTTTCTAAATTTTCCATTTTGTCTTTTATAAATTCAACAGTTTTGCTCTTCAACAATAAATCATAGAATCACAGAATGATTAGAGTTGGAAGGGACTCCCAGGGGTCATCCAGTCCAACCCCCCTGCAAGAAGCAGGGACACCCCCAACTAGATCAGGTTGCTCAGGGCCTCATCCAACCTGGCCTTGAACGTCTCCAGGGATCCAGGGGCATCCACCACCTCTCTGGGCAACCTGTTCCAGTGCTCCACCACTCTCACAGCAAAGAACTTTTTCCTAATATCCAATCTAAATCTCCCTCCCTCTATTTTAAACCCATCACCCCTTGTCCTGTCACAACAGGCCCTATTGAACAGCCTCTCCCCATCTTTCTTGTAGGCCCCCTTGAGGTACTGGAATAAGATACTTCACTTACTATCAGCACCTTAAGACAGCAGTCTGAAAGCAGAGGGCTTTTTTTTCATTTAAATAGGCTACACTAAAAAACAAAGGACAGATACCAGAAAAACCTTTAAAATTACATTTTCATTTCTACTTTAACTTGCATTAGCTGCTTTGTATAAACTTTTTCTTTTTTAAAATTTTTTTTTAACTTTTATATAGGATACTATATTTTTTCCCTTGACCTTCAACATCTCCAACTACAAAAAGAGAACTTTCTCTAATGCTGTTTGAATATACTACATTTTTCTTTTAAGGAGCCTTCCACTGATTTTTATCCTTCAGGGATCAATGGTTCCTTCAGTTCCATAATCTGACATGCCAGAGTAAAAGCAAAAAGGCCCCCACTTGCAGAGCTGTGAGTGCTAACGTGAGATGGCAACGGGTGTATTTTCACACTGAACTCACAACAGCCTAAGGAGAGCTTTAAAGTATCTTAGCCTAAGTCTCTCTCTTTGGCAGGAATGAGATATGGGAGGAACTTTAGTATTATTGTTAATCTGTATTACAAAAGCACCTAACAGCCTCTACTGAGTTCAGGGCCCCATTAAAAACATGGATGGATAAAGCTGGTTCAGGTATGTGTTCATTTCATCACACCTCTGCATGCTTTTGCTTTCTGGTAGCCTGACTGATATCCACAAAACTCTTGTAAAGTTTGGAAGGGGAAAAGACAAACAATGGAAATGTTGATTTGCTATTAAATTAAGCAATGTTCATTTAACTGCTAGTTACTTGGGATAATCCAAATTAATTACTGTACAGTTAACATAGTAAGTTGACTTCTAAGGGACTTTTTGATTAAATTCATCTATGTAACACTCAATCCTTCTTGGAATGACTCATCCAATACTCTCTACTACTCTGTCACATGCTACATGGACAGTTAACTTAATTTCTTCAGTACTGCTCACTTTGTCTCGCTGACATCAAAATACACTGACATAATGCTGACTATTTGATGCAATCTAGAGACTGAGAACTATCTAGGAGGTTCTCCTGGAAGAACATCCCACAGGGGCTAAAGGAAGGATGGATCAGCTGGCTGAGGTGTGGAGGATAAGAGAGCTGTCTCCAACTTTCACTGTCCTACAAGGTGGCTCAGAGTCTTGGTGAGTCTCTAGGTGGTGCTCCCCAAGGGACAGTAATTCACTGTAAGTTATTAAAAGCGTGCAAGTGAGGGAAATGGAGCTGGGGCCCTGTTCATGTCCTGCTCTTTCACTATTGCATTGCCTCTAGAGCACACTAAATTCTGCCATCTGAGGGGCACTGGAAACTTAACAGCCTGTTGATACACACTGGTGCTTACACTGGGATGGTGCAGCTGAGGTCATGCTGTAACCATTTCAGATTTGTTGGAGCTGATGCTGTAATGCAGAAAACCACTAGCCAGGGGTTAATGTAACCGGGTAAATGTATCACTTGTAAATGGGAGTCCGAGGGGAAGATAGTGGAAGGGATTTGCAATGACATAAAATATATTTATGTCCATTTTCTCTAGAAAACAGCAACATATTGCAAACAGATTGGGGCAGGTTTCATTTACATATATGCTTCTAGCTCCCGTCTTCAGCACCTGAACTATACAGGCACTCCAGGCACTCCAGCTTCTACTTCACACACCAAGGTATATGAAAGCCTTTGGCTGAGAGTGGGTAACAAGCAGCCTTGGTAAAAATGAAAATGTGTGTGACCAGCAGACCTTCTCTGTTTGCTTACCTTAAAGAAAGAACTACACTGCCTCCCCATCGATCTCCAGTAGATATACAGGCACTGCTCTTGACTTCTTTGACCTTTCTTACTATGTTATCAGTGTTTCAAGAGCATCATCCTCTGCTGCAGCTATGGCTTTGACATTCCAGCTCACTTCAAGTCTGCTGTTGAGATCTCATGATTTCTCCTTCCCACTGTTATTTTGAATCAAAACATTTCTGAGCTACGGTTTATATGACACATCCAAACAGTACTGCTCTGAAAATAGAGTTATCTTCTAGCAATCAAGTAGTCCCACTGAAATAAAGGAAGCTAAAAAGACTGAGTCAAAGCATATTAAAGTCCCTGGATATTTACTCCAAAGTGTTTTGGACCAGGCTTTTGACACACTTCATCTTCTATACATTGTCTAAGGCTCTAACAAAGTTATTTACGACCAATTACTAACAGTAACGATTGTAGAGGTTACTGATGATCTATGGGCTGCAGTGGGACAATCACTGTGATCAGACATTCCTCTCTCCTCATTGCAGATGTCTGGGTAGTACTGTTACACTGCTACTGTTAAAGTGGTTGTGCAAGTGATTTCTCTTAATAATCTAATAAGTGCTTTGGGATCTTTCTGAATAAATGGATTTCTAGAGCACATGCATTCCTCTTATTATTACTTATCTGCCTGAGTAGTGTCACCCAGAAATAGGGGTTCTCTCCATTTATTTGGTTTTGAAATAATATACAATCAGTTCAGCTATAGATCTCAATCATGTCACGGGAAGCAAAACACTATCTGTTATAATATATTAGCCAAACTGACTCAGACAAATGGATTCAGCAGCACCTTAGCACAGACAACACATTTCTCTCATCCTCTAAGAATGTACAGATATGTAGGTTTTATAATATTGTTGATGTTCTAATAAATAAGCACCTGGTGCCACATACAAATGTCAGGATAGTTCCTCTGTCTCATTTGCACGGGCAGTTACTCGGTCTCTGTAAATTCACCTCTGATGAAGTTCCATACATTCCTTCTCAAAAATGAGGCCTACATTAAACACATTTTACCTAAACTATTATTATCTCCTATGTGTGGTTGATTGAAAATAGAGCAGCTAGTTTGAGTATAATTACTCATAATTTGTTGAGCACTGGTAGTATTCAGCATTCTTCTGTCAGGAGAAAACTACACCAAAAAGCTTATCAACAAAATCTAGGAAACTTATAACTGATACTAAAAATACAAGCACAACATAACCCCTGTTATAGCTGTGGTGAAGTTAGACTGATATTTGGCTTAATTTCCTAATTTAGGCCAAACAAGTCCCATATGCTACAGAAATTCAAATTTAGATCCTGACTTTGCAAAACTAGTTTATGGAGCATTTAAAATATGTGAAGCTTAGGAATTACTGAGAGGGGGACAGAAGTCTTTGGAGATAACTACATGTTGAGTGCATGCTGAAAATTCTGACTCAGAAGAGCTTTTTTTCCCCTTGTTTTAAATAACAGAGGTAAGCATGATGCAAATTTGCAGTCTTACTCTTTGTCTTACACATTTGTCTATTTTTACAAGTACTTAATATTTTATACTGATGTTGTAAGTCACATAGTGATTTTTTTTTGCGGTGGGGTGTAGTTCTGGCCATGAAGAATTCTTGTTCAATGTTTTTGACTGGCAAGCATTGCCTCAATGCAGATAAATACATAGTGAGAGGAGAAAATCACAAATGTGAAGTGCAAGATGGAAATTTAATTTAAAAAAATACAAAAAATCCACAGTTTAGTCTAAGCTTTCAGTAGAGTCTGAGACTTCTCTTTTCTAGTTTGGTACTTTAGTGGATTCAGGAAAGCCAAAAGATGCAAAAAAAAATGTATTTGATGCCTGTATATATCATGGAATATACCTCACAAAGCATTAGCAGTACCTGAATAATGCACCAGTAATCAGGTGTGGGTATTCCTTCAAACTTGGCAAGACTGTTCATTTTGAACTTGACTCTACTTCTTTGTGCTGGTTATTTGCAAGCAGACACATAAATAATATTTATTGGCCTGGTTGCCCAGTCAACAGCTATTCTTAGAGACTTAAATTGTCCTTCAGCTGTGGGCCAGTTTTCTTGCCAGTTGATGCAGCATGACTTGAATTTCACGTGAGCCCCCGGTCTACTATTCAGTAGAACTTAGTGTCACCCTGCTCTGTGTCCCTGGCTGGACAGAACTTTCTGCCTGGGTAAACACTCACATCTACATCAGCTTGTACTCCTATGGAAAAGTGTGGTTGTTACTTTATAGCCTTGTTTCCCTGGTCCAAAATATATTTATCCAGGTAGAAGCAATCCCACCCAAACTAAGGAATCAATGCAAAATGAAGGAAAAACAGCAACAGTAATGATCAAGGTAGGAAAAGGACAGTGGGAAGAAATCCTTGCTTAGCCATGGTACAAATATGATTTTTCTGGCTGGCCCTGCTTCCTTACCCAGACCAGATCTGTCATGTATTTGTATATTTATACAGAAACAAAGAGCAGTGGTGACACAGAAACAGTTGTGGTTTTCTCCCACCCATTCTTTCTGTGTGCATATTTACTGGGTTACTGTCTTCCTAATAACAAATGGCAAAGTGAGTCTCTTTGCACGAGACCATACAGATAAAGATTAGCAGCATCTAACCTATCACAGGAGAAAAAAGATTATTTTCCATTACAGAGTAAATCTAAAAAGCCAGGAAATTCTCCTTCACTTCAGGGGGGAGACAAACTCAGATTCACAGCCTCTGAAGAAAACTGAAATCTCTTTCACAAAAGCATCTTAACTTTTTGTTGCCTAATTACTTACAGCTTTTACACTTGCATTCAACATAACACTTGACATTAACTTTCAAACTGCTGTCTCATAGAACAAGACAATGGAAATCAGCAAAAAAGGGAGGAAATAGGAGAAAGACAGACGAAACTTCCACTAAGACAAAAAGTCTGTCTTCTCTAGGCACACTGATTTTTGAAGGCTTTTAATCTGCCTGAACTAGTATCAGTTATTAATATCAGTTAACAGTAGTTTTTGTGTTACTGACTGGTGAACCAACAAGTCTACAAAGTACCCAAGTCCTCCTCCAACCTCCCCAGTAACAAAATCTTAGATTACTAGTAATGCACAGGGATTCTAAACTAATTTTCATTTGGTCTCACAGAATTTAAATTCAATATGCAATTTAGTGGAAAGTAAGTTTGCAAGACATGTCACAATTTTCAGTTCATGTTTTGATTAAAAGGAACAGGGAGCTAAAGGTAGAAGGTGAAAAATACATAATGTAACCTGTCTCTCTTTATCACAACTAAAGTGTGAGGAGTTGAGACAGCTGTTAGCAGTCACCAAGAGTTTGGTGAGTCAGCCTTGTGGGGTCTTTCTCCCACAAGGAAACGCAGAATTTCTGGCTTGGTGTCATTTGATCAGTTATATGGGCTAGAAGGAATTATTTCTTGATGCTGAGACATTTTTAGGTGTTGCTCTAGAGTATCTACATTTGAAACTGGACAGGGCTCAGAAACTTCAATAAAATATGAAATACTATTTTTTTCCCTTTCTCCTTAATTCTACACCACTACCACCACCTCCCCCCACCCCTCAGGGCATCATTTGGGGTTTAGGTGAAGGGTTGAGTCATGTCCCCTCAATCAACATTTTCATAATTTGTTTTCATGCTTCTGCAAACTGTATTTCTTTCCATTGCACGAGAAATCAATCACAGTGTTGGGAGAGTTTAAAATGTGCTATTCCTCAAAAGAAAGAACTATATGGCTGGAATGAAATTATACTCAGAAAGCTGTTCTGGGTGGACAATGCTAAACCAGAGCACTTAAGAGCGTGACAAAATGCTACATTGATCTGAGCTGTCTGGAGACAGTTTAAAATTTCTTCTTGGGATGTTCTGTTTTAAAACCTTATTACTGTAACTTCTCAGTGACTATACATCACGATCATGAGTTACTCCATTTCAATGTGTATTTATTTTCTGTTAATGTTATAACTTAGGAAATTCAAAAGGATGGAAAGGGTACTTGGTTCTATCCCTAAATGTCAACCATGTAAGTGCTTTGACTTTTATTTTCTGTTTGCTTTGGTCAGTGTAAATTTCTATGGGTTTTGCTGGTTGGGGGAAGGGGATTTGGAGATGTGCAGTTCTTGGTTATTAATATTTGACTTTGTTAGTGCTATCTGTTTACCGTATGGCTTCTGGAAAAAGATAGGAAATATTAGCTGGTGAGTCCTTAAAATGCGTGATGTGTGGGCGCACTCCTTATGCCTGCACATTCTTTGCACCACTGCTTCATTTAGCCTCTAAAGTGCTGTTCAGGGGGTTTGATACTGTTTTTTGATACTGCTTCACTTTAACTTATTACTAACTCTTATTATTTTTAATATATTTGGATGGTCAAGTTTGTAGTACATTCCATGTGTTTTATACAGCCTGCTTTTTTGCCATATTTCTGGAATATGAAGTTTGTTTTTAGCCTACGTTTGCATACACAAGGCCGGGTCCTGCACACAAATGAGATATTATACAAATGGCTGGGATTTTATACAAATGCCATTTCCCTTTTGTTCAGAACGAGTTACAAGACAGCTGTCTCTTAAAGCAGGAATAGCTGTTGTTAAGAAAGCCCTGACAGGCCAGCCTTAAAGATCATTTGGTGGGTGTCCTTTATTTTGGACTTCTTTTACCAAAAGCTGAGAGGAACCTAAAGAAAATATCAATTATCTACTAGTATCAAGGGCCTGGTACTCGGCAAGGTGTGAAAGTTGTTTCTGTTTTTTACAGAAATCACCATTATTTTTTTTTGTCTTTTAGAGAAAACTGAAGTGGTGAAAGTGTTTCTTTTCTTTTCCCTAAACTGTGCATGAAAACTTTTGGGGGCTGGAGGTGATGGCACACTGTACTGTGAGAAGACAGTCACACTGCTCAGAAAGGATTCCTGGCCTCCTCTTGCATGAAAAGCTAAGGGCTGGGGGCACGTCTCCTCTGGGTGGAAGGCATAAATGGTGTCTGCAAAACACAGCTGGATCCAGGTCCCTGATGGAGCAGGGCTCTCGCTGCCTGGCTGCTGTCCTGCAGCATGATTTCCAAACAAGCCATTCCTCTTGCTTGTCCTATCTCCCCCGCACACCCCCTTTACCTCAAGAGGTGACCAAGTGAAGCCCGAGAGGTCGGCGACGTCACGGCCAGGCCCGCTGATGCTGCCGTGAAGGCCGCGGCCGCTCTCCCGCCCTGGCGGCAGGCGGGAGGCCTCGCCGCGCGGTGTGTGCAGTTGTGCGGCCGAGCCACTGGGTGTCAGCGCGGCAGAGGCCCCGCAGCTCCCTGCGCGCTGCCAGCGGCCCCGGAGAGCGGAGACTCCCGCGCTGGAACGCGAGTGGGCCCCGCAGGACCCGTGACTCCCTTAGCCGCTGCGATTTGAGGCCAGCTCTGAGAAGTCGGGCCGTGACCTCAACCCGATGCCTCAGCCCCCTAACAGGATCACACAAAACGAGAACTAAATTGTCACCCAAACGCCTGCCAGGGCACAACACGAAGCCTTTATGGCACATCTGAGTCCGAGTACCCTCAGTGGTAAACTCTAGCAAGGTTTTGCACAGCTTCCCCTCGCTTATTGTACACGAACTGCAACAGCATCCACAGATCACACTCTGCTCTGTGTAAAGACTGTGCTACTCAGGGAGCAGTAATGCCAATACAGAATGAGCTTATGTTAATTTGGGGACACACACCCTGACGCCCTTAAACCTCAAGGACTCTTCTTTCTTTGGGGTCTCACAGAAAACAGAGAAATAATATATGTCTATATAGTATTTAAGGTTTGCCTGTTTG
>VXBZ01009180.1:0-21726 GCA_013399135.1 Heliornis fulica
ATTACCATTAGAAATCTTGAAATACCCATTCGAATAATGCAACAAAGGCAACACTTTAGAGTCGTTTTGACTTTAACAGGGCCTTTTGTTTTAGCTTTTATTGACATCAGTAAGTCCCTAGTGGGACCTTTTCAAATTTTACACCCCAGGCTTGCAGTTCCTCAAATATCTCTTTTCCCAGATAAAATATGAATACCTACCAAGACCTTTGAGAGATTTGACAGCTGCATCTAAACCCAAATTTGAGATCTGTAAATGTCCACTCATAAACATTGCACTCTGCATGGCTCTCTAGAAACCCTAGTGCCCACCATCAATGTTCCCTGGACAACATTCATGTCTCAGATTAAATGCTGCATCCTCCTAGATGATGTTAGACACAACGAGTGTCACTAAAAGAAGACAATCTGAACTGGGAATGATATACAGGGGAAGATCCTTCTCTGAAACCAGGTTTAGGGGCCTAATTATCAAATCAAAGGAGACATTACCATTGCAACCTCATCTCAGCTTCTCCTGTCGACCAGCTTGATAACTGTTTGCTTTGTATGTCCTACTTGCAGGATATGTATGTGTTTCCTTATGTGTTGTCCAGAAAAAATATTTAGCAATTAACTTTGCTTTGTGGCTTTCCCATGTAATTTAAAGTATTGTCATGTCAACCTAAGCTTTACTGCCTCCCTGAAATGGAGGAGAAACACTGGCAAATGTTGATCCATCTTTAAAATATTAACACCTTGTTGATGAAGGTCAAACCCAATAATTCCTCTAGTAGATATCTCTGATAAGGATTTATTCTGCAGAGTGTATAGATGGTGGTGAGTTATTAGCGTGACTTTTCCCAAAAGCATGGAAAGCTAAAGATGGGTGTTCTCTTCTTTATGCTGTAGTGAAGGCTCCTATTTGCAAAAATGTGGTCAAATCTGCCCAAACAGAATATTTCTCCATTGAGATGAAGGATGATGTCCTGAGACAACTTTCAGACATTGCATTCACTGCTCATTAGGGAAATCTTATATTTAATCCTAATTTTCAGCTGCTCAAATGTCCACAGGGGACTGAAAACACCTGAACTGCTTGTGTCTAAGCCAAAACTTCAAGATCTGAATGTCAGAGTGGGGCTGGCCCTGGAGGTCTAACATGATCATTTGCATCAGCTACAGCTTTTGTCTTTCCTTATGTACCTGTTACTTGCCTCTAACATTAGTGGGTTGCTGCTTCCCTAGAAATAACTGCATGGGTAGGACTTCACAGACAGTGAGCTAATTCTTAAGTCCCACAGATTTTACAGTGAAACATGCTAAAAATTCAGAAATGCCACCATGATACAAATGTATGCTTTCATCATCAGTTTTCCTTCCTCCATTCCTAAATATATGGATGAGTTTGATGTTCATAAAAACAGAAAACAAAATGCAAGACTGTGTCCTTGGATGCATCTCCATGGAGCCTGGAGTTGTGACTGCGAGTGCCGAATGGACACCACCCAGCACCTCATTCAGCTCTGCCAACATTTTTTTTGCTCCCCACTAACTTACAATGTCACTTGAAGCAAAACTCATCTCAGTATCTTATTTCTATTATGGAAACTGTGTTGTGAAGCTGAAAATAAAAGCAGTAGTACACTGGCTTCTCAGCTGGTATTAAAAGGAGGTCTGCATCAGTTTATGCCAGCTGAGGATGTGGTTCAAGCAGTTTGGGGAGTTTGGAGTTGGGATTTCCCCCAAGAATGACATTAGAAAAATGTAAACATCAGCCAGTTGGGGGCAGGAGTGAAAAAAAACTGAAAATTTGATGTAGTTGCAGAACACTTTTGGGTTTTTTTTCCATTAGCTGATATTCTCAGGTTACCAGAAGTGAACTCATTGTATTTCTCCACATTCACTGTGAAAAAAAAAGAGATTGAAAGATTTTGGAATAAACGGCCAGGCTGAAAACTAGCAGTGCTTGTGCTGAGGTTTGAGTCAGGGCATTCACATTCACAAATTCAAGGCTGATTAGGTATTTATTTCCTGGTCCTCTGCAATAAGTAGGAAGTGCAGGATATTCATTGTCTTCAGCTGGCTTGCTCCAACAGCTGTACATCACACAAAGGACTGACAAGCTCAAAATGTCCATCTCGATCTGCAGCTGCCTTTAATCATATAAAGATATATGAGACACCCTTCATACTCCCTGTGGAGATCTAGAAACTGCTTTGTTTTGACTTGTCATATATTTTTTCCATTTAAGATGAAGAAGTGTGAGCCGTATTAGGCTGCATTTCATCTAGGAGGCAGAAGAGGTAAAGCTCTGTCTGAAACAGAGGAAATAATGACGCTATTTTGAACAGTTAAGGACTGAAGGGATTAAAAGATTTGGAGTAGGATTTGGAAAGTCTCTAGTGTTGCATACAGTAGGGCTATATTGCTTGCCTCACCATCTGGACAGAGAGGGGTTTTTTCCTATTTACTGGTTTGGGGGTTGTTGTTATAGCTGTGCAGCTATAACATCATCATTTCCAACATAAACCCTTTTTCCCTTGAGGGGCTACAACGTCAAAAATATTTGCTGCAGGGTAAAACTTGCCCCTGAGGTCTGGTCTCAGGCTTGAGAACAGCAGGGACATGAGGCAGGATCAGGTCTGGAAGCTTTCCACCTTATAGTAACATTGCACATGCCTCATTTTCAAAAATGAACATTCCCATCCATTACCAACAAGCACAGACCAAAGGCTGATGCTCCTTTTCTATGGGTTTGGACAACTTGCTGGTAAGTCCGTCCCAGGATTTCTCACCTGAGCAGTTTGGTGGCAGGATATGTGCCCTGGGGGACCATGGCCAGACACATATCACACGTGGGGATACATAAACCTCGCTCAGCTGCATGCTGGCTCAGTGGTGCTGGTGGCTCCAGGCAGCTGGCCTCTTCGTTCAGTTTTGTGCTTTGTGATGCACCAAGCAGGAGCTGTGTGAAGAGAGAAGAGGATGGTTTTCCTCAGCATCTCCTTAATCACTCTACTTTTAAAAAAGAGGTCTAAGAGAACAGGGATGAAGCCACTGTAGAATATACACTATTGTTCTGTGCTGCTGAAGTCCTGTACCGGGTCCTTGCAGTGTTATCTTCCAGCCGTTCAGTAGTATTTGGGATCTCAAGAGTTGTTTCCATTAAGAGAAGAAAATAACTTTCTTTATTTATAACTCCATAATCAAAATCTTTTTATGAGTTCAAATCCTCTTTATTAACCAAATCATCGACTCATAGAATCACTTGGGTTGGAAGGGACCTTTAAGATCATTGGGTCCAACCACAGCCTAACCCCGCCTAGCCCACCTCTACACAATGTCCTTCAGTAGATCATCTACTCACCTTTTCAATCCCACCAGGGATGGTGACTCCACCACTGCCCTGGGCAGCCTGTTCCAACACTTGACAACTCTTTCAGTAAAGACAATTTTCCTGATCACAGAATCACAGAATGTCAGGAGTTGGAAGGGACCTTGAAAGATCATCTAGTCCAACCCCCCTGCCTGAATCTCCCCTGATTTCTCTGAGCAGAGCAGGAATAAAGTAGCATGTGGGGCAACACCTGATCCTCTTGCAAACAACTGCTGACCCATATTCTCCCTCCCTTTCAGTGTTTTTTTCATAAGTTTGGGCTCCAAGCACACCTCTGTCTGCAGCTCAGGTCTCTTGCTACCTTTACTGTTTGTTCCCTTTCCCACTCTGCTCTCACGTGCAGACTCACGTTCACAATCAAACCTGTTCGCTCTCCTGCTTGTATTATCAATGGTGGGTTTGTTATGTTTTCATGGAAATTTGAAGTTTCTGGTTACAAATATATCCATATCAAGTACATTATATGGATATCAAGCTAAGAGTAAGTTAACAAATGGCAAGACAATAAATGATTTCTTAATTTCTAGGAGCAGAATTAATAGTTTAACAAGTGTTCTTGCCAATATTTAAAGAATGAACAAACTCCATCGATGTTCTAAGGATATGGAAATCAGGTAAACCTGAAAAAAAATTGGCATATTCTCTAGTAAAGATGTGATTCAGAAATTACATTGCAAATATATTTTCAAAGCATATTACATAATTGATCTGCTGTATGAAAACACTGTGAATTTGTGGTCTACTCCTATTAACAAAGCAAATAAATAAAATCAGGCATTTACACATCCTGAAATAACCTTAAGGGCCTGATAAATTTGCAAGAGCAATCAGAGTTGCAAATGAGAAATTATTTAAAAATCAAAGTGTGTCAGTCCAATTCAAGAAGATTCCAAAGCCATGATTTCTTATCTGCCTCTAAAATCAGAAAAAAAATGAGTGTAATATGATCAGATAACAACTTTCATGGTCTCCTTATCTGATCAGAAAGAGATCAGGGATTCTCTTACTAACATGACTGTAAATCAGAAATGAAACAACAGTTTTAGTAGAGCTTCTGGGATTTATATCAGCTGAAGAATAAGCCACACAACCTGGCTATAAAAACAGCATTAAATGAATCTTTAAAAGTTTTAAAGGGATCCATTTTACTTCCAGAAATATCCAGTGATTTACAGGATTCATATTCCTGTATTATTGTCATTATTACTTTATGACATGGTTCATCCAGGGTCAGTTGAGACTTCAGAGCTCTCCAAAGCCGAGCTGTACCTGTTGTGGTGGCTTCTACAAGATCTAATACGGAGATAAAGAAGTAATTTCCATCTGGCCTGTTCTTGGGCATACATTTATGCTGGGGTGTGGGGTGCTATAGCACTGTGCTGCAGGCATGCAGGTCTGGGAGATAACTTCTCTAGAGCATAGCAAACTTCGTGGGTCCCAACAGGAGCACTGAGATTTATGCTGCTTTCAGCAGCATAAAACATGTTTGGTGGGTCATCCTGCTTGGTTTCTGAGGTACTACTATGTTGTGGTAACAGAAAATAATCCTATGGCCAGGATTATATGGCCAGGAAAATAATCTAGGGTACAGCTTGTGGGCATCATCCCACATTTTTGCTTGTGTTTATATGAATCTCATGATCATCTTAATTAAGAAAAGAAGGACTGGGTGGCACAAGTGCACAGATGGATATGGTCTTCTCATATAGAAAGACCAGAAAACCATAAATCCCCAGAAGAAAAATATCGGGCCAAATCAAAAAGTCGTCTTTGCTCAAAACTATTTCACAGAGTGTCTGTAGAAGAATCGCACACTGTATCCTTTAGCAAAGCTGAAATAATACAGCAAAGTAATTTTCTAGGCTGCCTCACTGGATGCAGTTGGGGATTAAATGTACATAACCAAAACCTATACTGTTTGTCAGTGGATGAGAACCAGAGAAGATACAGTTTTGACTCCTTTATTCTCTTTCTCTCTCTGTGCCATCTTTGGGGCATTTACAAATCATCATCCAGCAGAAGATCTCAGCCTTTTTGTGGATCAGCTGTGTTCATTTCTCAAGACAGTTTTCAAAATATCAGAAGTATCTCAAGACACCTTCTCATATGTGGTGCTTCCATGATTATAAGAAGCAGTTGACCAGTAGGCTGAAAACAACCTGTTTTACTGAATGGCTGAATGGCCGCACTCAGAGAGTGGTGGTCAACGGCTCAATGTCCAAATGGAGACCCGTCACGAGTGGCGTCCCTCAGGGCCCATGTTGGGCTCGGCCCTATCCAACATCTTTGTTGGTGACATGGACAGTGGGATGGAGTGCACCCTCAGCAAGTTCACTGACAACACCAAACTGTGTGGTGCTGTCTACACGCTGGAGGGGAGGGATGCCATCCAGAGGTGGTCCCTCCTTCCCTAAGCCCTGACAGACAGGTGGATTTTTGCCATCAGCCTTGGAGTGGGGGATGTTCCCCTTCCATTCCAGATGCATAAAATGAAATCTTTAAATTCTGGTCAGTATGGCCACTGCTGGCACTCACAGGGTTGTATAAAAGGGTTTTTTCCCATTGTTTTTCCAAGGACCAGCCCAAAATGTTTCCATCCAAACTATCATCTAACAAAACTCCAGCAGAGGAACAGAACAATAGTGTGTGAGGTTCCAAGTTCAATAGCAATTTCAAGGATTTCAGCTGTCACAGTTAATTAGTGGCAGTTTCTCTCGGGCCTCCTTTGCTTAACCCCTGAAGGACAAGGCTTGGAAAACTGCTGGGCAAGAAGGCAAGAAAGGTCAAAAGACCAGTTTTGTAGCAGAAAGAAATTACAGAGAAAGAAAAACTAGAAAATGGAATATGATGTAAAGTGAAAATCTCAGACAAAATTAATTTCCACTTTTGCAAAGGGAAGAGGCACGAGCCTGGAGGGTGGGGTCTGGAATCTGGATTTTGGGCAGGGTTATTTTAGAAAGCTGAACACAGTTCAAATGTTGTTCTAGGGCGAGTACTTCCCAACTTTAGGTTATTATAAAAAAAGTCTGGATCTTGATCTGAAATCTGTGGCTTGGGCTTGTTTCTAAACATTTCTTTCTCATGCAAAATAGAAAAGGCATCATTTGGTAAACCACTGTAGATAAACACTAGAGCTCTGCCTGCTTACAGGAAAACACCTGGGCATGTTTTCCCTTCCAAAAGGTGTGGTTTGGTTGCTAGACAGAAGACAAAGTCAGAAAAATTGGTAAATGTAATGTTCCCAAACACTGATGCACAAACCATTCAGTCTCTTCACTCAGGTCACAAGTGATAGGACAAGAGGAAATGACTTAAAATTGCACCAGGGGAGATTTAGGTGTGACATCAGGAAGAATTTCTGTCCTGAAAGGGTTGTCAGGCATTGGAACAGGCTGCCCAGGGCAGTGGTGGAGTCACCATCCCTGGAGGGATTTAAAAGGTGAATAGATGATGTGCTGAAGGACATGATCTAGAGGTGGACTAGGCAGGGTTAGGCTGTGTTTGGACACAATGATCTTAAAGGTTCCTTCCAACCCAAGTGGTTCTATGATTCTAAACGGCAGACCAGAGCGGTTCCTGACTAAAGATTTCTGACATCTTGACTAAACACCTCCATGAAGACCATATCAGAGGATGCCTCTGAATGCCTCTTCCCTCACAGTTCAAGGAAGCAGTTCTTCCCCAGCAGCTACCAACCTGCACCATGAGGACTGTTGTCCCATTGTGATCCCTGTGTCTGATGTAATAAGGCCCAGGCCACAGCACTCTTGCACCAGTCCATAGCAGGTTTCATGACAAGGAAAATCCCCATTGTGTGAAATGACACAGGACAAGCATCATTTGAGCCAACCCAGGTCACATGAGGGCCATGCCCCTTTGGTTGGATCAAGTGGTCATGGGGATGCCCCTTATTTCAGGTTTTATCACACAATGCATGTGTCAGGTTTACAACTTGTCCCTTGACACACTGTGAGAACTTAAGCGAGGGGTCAGTGGGGGAAAACATGGCACATTTGTGCAGTATGAGAAGGCCTGTTCTTTATGGAAGGTTGGCAGCCCTTCCAGGCATTGCTTGCTATACGCAGCCCTGTGAGGTAGAGCGTTACTCCTGCAGCAGAGGGATAGATTAAGCCTGTGGTACAGAGGGAGACTTGGTGCTTCTGCCTCTCCCAACACTGAACTCAGCCTCTTGCATCATTTAGTCTCCAGACATGCTGTTACCCCTGCCCACGGGCTTCTCCAGCCTCCTCCATAGCTCACACACAACTGATGGGCAGAAGTAGCTGCTCAGCTCTGCACAAGTAATCAGTACAATTCTCAAGTGCAGTGAGATTGGAGACCCAAGTCCTGTTTGTGACCAGTCCCCTACCCGGTTGGGATGAGGCGAGGCCCTTTGCCTGTCTAGTGAAACGGGGAGCCCTGCCACCATCTTGCTCTGCTCCTGTGTGGTACATCACAGATCAGGAGTCCATCCTCTCCACCAAGCAGCCTCAGCTGGCTTTTATCCTGAACACACACGAGGCCAGGAGCTGTCCCTAGTAACTTGTATCTGCCACACTTTCCTGCACCTCACCGGGCCCCTGGTCAGCAGCGCCCGGCCTCTGCTCACCCCACACTTCCACCCCTTCTATTTGAATGTGTTCCCATCCCAAGAGCGTGAATGGTGCCACAGATGGGAAAGGACCAAATTTAGGGGTTGTTCTGCAGGATGCAGCAAAGGTAACTCAGTAGGAACCAAGGAACTATTCAGAATATCTGCACTTTGATGTTACCTGAGATACATCATTTGTAATTGCTGGTGGTGTTTCTAAGCCTCTGTCCATCTTGCAGAAAGCAACAGCTGAAGCGTGGGCAAATCCTCCAGTACACATCCAGGGAAAACAAGAGGCTCCCACATCCAAGGTAAATGCTTGTCACAGCCTCTGTGGCAGCTCCACATTTGATACGAATGAGGGGGGTAAGCTGACAGAAGGTGGAGATCTTCAGGTTAATTACCCTGATTAATTTGCCTGCAGGTGTTATGCAGGTGGTCTGAGCCCTCAGGCATTTACCTAGGAAAAGGGAAGGGAATCCTGCATCCGCCACCACTGCTCCCATCCAAGCTGCAGGCCTGGGATGCTGACAAAAATCCAGATTCCGCATTTCAATCCACAGTTAATAGTTTAAGATTGTTTCCCTAAATGCTTTGAAGGGGGGAGAAAAATATTTGAACTGAGAGAAAAAATTAACTCCACTGACTTTAGCAGTTTGCTACACATCAGCTTTAAAATAACTCCAAAGTGAAGCATTTGTTTGCAGATTACAAGAGCATTCACCAGCTAAACTCAGTTTAAAAATCAAACCAAAGCACACATTCTTTCCTGAGGCTGGCAAGGCAGCTAGTGGGAGTCACACACCCTCCTGAACAATTGCCCTCTGATGTTTTAAGATATTCTGGGGTTTTAGTTAGTGACAAACACTCCACTTCCTCATGAAATGGGTTCACATTCTTCTCCAGACTGCTGAATTCAGGGCTACTGTGACTGTGTCAAGTTTTGCAGCTCACTATTTTAAGCCAGTTTCTCAGGATTTATGAACCCGGAGAATGACAGTGGTTTCTAAGGTGAAGTAGTAATTTGTACCATGGAGAGTTAAATTCTTGGATTATCAGAAAAATCTAATTTCTGGAAACAAAAAAGCTACACCAGTATTCCGTATTATGTTAGGAATATGTTATGATGTAAGGTTATTAATTTATGCTACATGCTTTCCTGGTTTCTAAAATCAGATGTATCCTGCATTTTTTAATGTTGCATATGCAATGCTTGGGCAATTATAAACCTTTCCACACCCAGGGAACAAGTTGATCAAGACTCAGTATAGGCTGATCCCAAATTTACCAAAAAAATGCTCAGGGCCAGACGTCTGGAGGAGACAAATACATCATGGGGACTTCTCGTTCAGATTGCAGAAGATTCCCTTAAACCCATCAGGGATTGAGGGCGTGAAAGTTCCCCCATGAATTTTAGGGTGAAGAAATTCAAAGTATTCAGAATCTACTCCAAAATTCACTTTTTTTCACAGAGGTTATTCTCTGGTGTTAACAGCTGAAATGCACCAAGGATGTATAGAAAAGTGTCAAAAGAAATGCCTGTTCAAAGAAATAAAGAGCAGGATCAGCAAAACCAAAAGAATTCCTGGCTATTTGTCATATCTGAAATTCATGTTCCTCCTTCTCAACTGAGAACCTGCCTTACCATAAAAGAAACTATTATTTTAGCACCATCTTTGTGAAACAGGGGTGGGCACCTTGTGCACACAGCGGGCTCGATCAGACCCAAGAGGTGACGGATTTTTAAGTTCTTTGCAGAGGAACTGAAAGCAAATGGGTTTTGCCTTTTGGTGCAGTTACAGGATAATTCTGGAGGAAAAAAAAAAAAAAAAAACCAAAACAAGCAAACCCCCCCCCCCCATAACCCCTAACTTTTAAAAATAATGAATATGTGGAGATCTGTAAGTGTTAGTGTATGTATGTGTGGTTGCCCTGTCACCTCCCTCGACCCGGATGGTTTTGGAGTGTTGCCACTGGGAAAATGCATATGCTGAGTTGCAGTCAGATGCCTCTTCACTGCTGCTGTGTTTATTTTTAGGAAATGCAAACTGATTCCCATTTGCCAGGGCACGGTGGGATCAAACAGCAGGAGGCCATTTCTTTGCTCACCCTTTAGACCTTGTACTCGCTACCACGCTGCCCCAAAGCTTTTGTTCTTTGTTCTTTCTCAGGATGTGCCTTATGTTTGCATTATCCCTTGCTGTTCTTGCCCACTTTTCCCTATCAGACAGCATCAGCCCCTTTCTTATAGGAAATAGAAATGTCCTGGGAATGTCTTGGTATCCCTCTAGCCTCACAACTTAACCATTTGCCCTGTGTTCTGTTCTAAGGAGCTAAATGAAGGAGTGGTTTCCCAGGAGAAGGGAACTTAGACCACCACCCACAAACCTGAGACCAGACATGCCTTCAGGAGCCTGTTTTCCAGGGAACAACACCCTCTGCCCGTCTTCTGTTGCCTCTTGCTGGGTCCACAGCAATCAAAGAAAAGGACCACGGACAAATTAAACATGGCACAAGCATAATCTCTCAGCCACTATTTTTTGTCATGATGTGTTCATACCATGAGCTCAGTTTGAGCTCTCTTCTATGCAAACCTTTGGGGGGGTGGGGGGGGGTGGATTTATAATCCTCCTGCTTGTTTTTGTTCCATCTGTCTTTTCAGAGAGTCCCAGAGGAATATTTATTCTTTCTTTGGAATCTGCTGTCTCTTTCATAATGTCTTTCTCACTTCTCCTATAAAACCATATCCAGGACAGAACTCCTTCCAGTTTCCAATTTGATTTTATTCCTGGGCAGTTTATACCCAGTCGTTTCCAGTGTGGTTGTGCCTCGAGTAGCTCTTTTCCACGCCTGGTGCTCTCCACCACAACATGTGAGAAGAGAATTACTTCTTTTCAGGGCACCTCACATCTCTTTTTGTTTCAGAACTTATCAAGGACCACTTACAAACAGTCTATGAGTTCCCCTTCAAAGACTTCAGTGTGGGTCAGGATATCAGGTGGACACAGCACGCCAGACAAAAGACATGTACCACACGGCAGTCTCTTTATTAGTGAATTTTCAAGCTGAAAGACATTTCTTTAAATGAGTGCAAGCCTTGTGCTGCACCAAGGGGACGGCTTTTCTTTGCCTGTGTTTTGTATCCACAGCTATTTTTCCAGATCTAATCTAGAAAGGCAGGTTGTATCTGCTACAGCATTCTGAGCGCCATCCCTCCATGCAAGCAATGGTCACCTTTTAAAGTCATTGAATCTCACTTGTCAATATTCATAGAGAAACTGGTGATGCCACCTTAATTCACAGTAAGAACTGGTTGGAAGTCAGGACTTGACTGCAGGTTTAATTAAGCTTAGTTAATCCATTTTCTCAGTTGTTATATCATCTCTTTTTGTTATGGGTGTTAGAGTGATAGTTAATGAGCCTACACCTTTATGTGATTTGGAAAATAAATCCCCAGACCTTTTCAGAAAGCATCTTAAGCTGTTGGTTTTCCTAATTTGGAGGTACAGCCCTGTACTAGCACTAGTCCAAGGACAATTCAGGTCATTTACTTGCACTCCACCTTCCTCTTCAGCCCCCTTTGCCCCTACACACACACATCTATTATGAGAACCATGTTTTGCAGTCTTTCCTCATTTCATAATACTCAACCAGAAATCCATCCTTGCTCAGTAAAAGCCCAGATTGCCCAAGTCTCTGTGCAGGTCTCAACCGTACTGCATTTTTTGTCCCTTGGAAACCTCTCACAGGAGGAAGCTGTTATGATTATTTCTGTCCCTGGAGATCAAAGGAGTCATGCATGGCAAAGGAGGGGAGTGTACCTGCCCTTCCATCCCTGAACCACATGTTAAAAGGGGGATTTCCACTGAATAGAGGTGAACACCTTTCCTCACCCCAGCCTAATGAAATTCAGAGCCATCAGTAGTTCCTTTGCTCCCTTGGCTAATCCATCTTTGGGGTCAACCCGCAGAGACCCAGTTTTTAATTCCTGGTTAAGCCCTTTTTTTGACAAATTCCCTCATCACTGACACCAGTCAAAGGCTAGGGTTTGGATTCCTTGATCTCTACCCATTTTCACATGCCCATGTCCACTGCCTGTGTGGGCTCCCAACAGTTATGTTCCAGCGTAACCCCCCCTCCTGCTGTTTGACTGCCATTACCCAAATCCCCATGATCTGACTTTTCAGCTTTGTGTCACCTCCTCTAGCCCGTGTTGGGGGAGAAGCTTGTACTGGGCAGTTCTGAAATTCTCTTCTGGATTATTTCTAGTGTGTAAGGCTTTTTCTGTAGCCAGGATTTTTTTTTTTCTTTAATTGCAAAGTGAAAGACTGTAGCAGAACTATTTTTCCTTCTTCTTGTGCCAGTGCAATTTTCCTTGTTTTACAGGGGCTGAGCAATGTTTCAAGTCTCAGGCTGCCAGCTATCCCTCTCAGCAGTAGTACATTCATAATGATCTGCCTGCATATTCCTCTATAAAAGCTGTTGCTGCTTCGAATGAATAGCTGCAAAGACCAAGTCATGTTCTGTAAACCAATTCCACAGCTTCTTGGAGTGGCTTTTTTTTTTCTTTCACTGATACTGAATGTCAAAGCCCACTTGTGAATTTATAAATAGACCCATTGCTAATTCATCCTGGAAGACCTCCCTGTGCCAGGAATACACATTTCCTCTGCTTCTCTATCCTTTCAAGTAGGGCATCTCCTTTCCTTCCACTTCAAGCTTTTGACTCTTCCCAGGCCAGCTTAAGCTAATGGCTGGTGCCAAGCTATGTACCAAGGACTTGTACAAAGTCTAGTTAATTCAGCTTTGGGTTTGGTTTTTTTTTTCCCAATCTGGCAGTAAATCTTGCAGCAGGGCTACTCGAGTTCATGCTTACAAACCCATCCGTGTTCATCCTTCCCTGTCAGCCTTTTAGAACATAATGTTGAGTTAAGCTGAAAAACCTTTGAGGATTCTTCTCCTCCCAAATGCAATTCTGCATTATTTGTGAAAAGAAAACCTCCCTTATTCACACTTCTCAGAGTTACTGATGGGTACAGAAAAGTGCTGCAAATGTCTTGTTTTTGCCAAATTCTCTAGCTGGCCCAGCTCCCACATGGAGAAGACTGACTTTCACTGTCCTCTCTGACCTCTCTGTCACCTTAGTTGGGGGATATTTTCAGCTCCCAAAAAGTAATTGCAGAATCAGGAATTAATTTGCTGCATCATCATCCTCTGCATCATCAAGAGCTATATAGCTGGAGATATGAAAACACATCAGCCTTGGGGTTTTTTTTTAGGCTATATCTTTAGGCTTTTTCGAGTGACATCAATCTATTTTTAGACTTCATAACTAACCTCTTCACTCACCTTCTGCTGGTTAGCCCTGCTAGCAGGAGATTTGTTGGAAGAGATGTACAAAGTCTGTGCTGAGAAGGGAGTGTACAGGACAGATCCCGTCCTCTGTTCCCGTCCTCCATTCCCGTCCTCTTTAAGCTGAACTCTTTGAGCTGAAGTTGTGCTTGAGGAAAGGGCATAATGGCAAAAGCGTATCTGGTCATGGCAAAGGGAGGAGAGGACCAGCAGCCACCTTGTTTCCTTCCTTTCCTTTGACTTTATCACTACCTACAATTACCTGAAAGGAGGTTAAAGAGAAGTGGGCGATGGTCTCTTCTGCCAAGTGACAGGTGACAGGATAAGGGGAATGGCCTCAAGCTGTGCCAGGGCAGGTTCACATGAGATGTCGGGAAGAAATTCTTTGCCCAGGGGGGTGGAGTCCCCATCCCTGGGTGTATTTAACAGATGGGGAGATGAGGTGCTCAGGGAGATGATTTAGGAGAGGACAGGGACAGTTGGACTCGCTGATCTTAATGGTCTTTTCCAACCCCGTGAGTCTGTGATAATGTTAAAGTAAAAAAAATGTAGCAGGTAGATGAGTTTAATAGTTTCATTGTGTGTGGCTGGTCACTTGTCAAGAAAGTCCACGGTGCTTCAAAAAAAATGGTAGTTCCTCTAATGAAGCACAATGGAGATGAGATTGAGCTGTGGTTCAAAGTTTGAGTTTGTTTTCTTGGAAAGCAAAGGGGGAGAAAAAAAAAAGGAAAGGCACTTTAAAGAAGTCAGTGATGCAATTTTATTATATGGTGTAAAATGTCTGAGCAGATGAAGTGATGGCATATTAAATGGTACTTTAACTTAGAAACAGCCATAGTGAGCAGCAGGGACTGGACATGAAAGCCAGGCAACTCCACTTGCACAGCTCTGTACTCTTGTTTAAGGGGGGCCCTTAATCATCGGAGCAGTCCCAGGAGGACAAGGGTGGGTTGCTTTGTATCTTGTCATCTCTTCAGCAGAAGGGATGGAGTTTGGGCTGGGGGAAGGGGACAGCTCTGTTAGGCAAACACAACACAAGCCAAAGCCAGATGTAAGCTATTTAGCTCAGGGGTAAAACTGGATAAAATTGAACATCCAAAATGTTAGAGTAGATGTCAAAGTCCCTCTGGGCTTCAACCTCTCTGATCATAAATTGTCAAGGATTTGGAGGGGATTAGAGACAGTTTTTCCAATGGAGTACCTTGCCTGGAAATCTTTTTGGTCTTTTACTCCTTTGGGACACAACCCAAACACTGCTTATCTGAACTTGTCCACTTTGCTCTTTTCTTTTTGAGAACCTGGCAAGGAACACATGACCCTGTAAGAGCCTTGGCGGGCATCTGGCCTCAGCAAGGATCAAACTGCCACAGGGGTGATGGGACTCTCCCCGTTCCTGTCACAGATAACCTACTACATACCACAAAAAAAAAAAAAAATTCAGAGCAAAAGGAGACAAGTGCTTTTTAATTAAGAGACTTTAAATAGTTTTCCTGGCTCCATTTTACAAAATCTGAGTCACCCTGGATCAGGTTGGGAGTAATCAGTGTCAAACCTGCAGAGATATTATCTGCCTTTGAAATACTTAGGGAAACTCTCGACCTTATTTGGAGAAATAAAATCCGCTGTGATAACCATGGCCTTGATTTTCTCAGAGGAGAGAGGGGTCCTAAACACCTTCACCCTCCAGATTACCTCCTGCTCTGTGTGGCACTCTCAGGGGCTGCTGGCACCTCAGACATCTCATACTTGTTTCCAGAGCACCCCACAATGTCCCAGGCAACCTCCATGATGGCTAAAGCCCCTTTTCCCCCATTAATGCAAGACCATGTGGCACACAGTCCTACATCAGTGACAGATGCGCAGCCCTGCTGCCACAGCTCCCCTCTGAGCCACGGTGCTGGACTCAGCCTGCGGGAGGGAGCACAGATATTCCTCATACCAGCCATGGGGTAACACTGCCCAGCACCCCCCGATGACTCTGGGAGTCTCCAGCACACAGGACAGGATGGGACTGGACTGGCAGGACACATGCGGGGTTAAAGGACACTTAGAGCATTCTGGAAGGGACAGGGCTGGAATGGGAAAGTGTCTCTTCTCCTGGGACACCACTGACCACAGGAGGTTTGTAAGTAGTGAGGCCTCATCCCTCCCTAGCAGCACAGTGCCACTACCCCGCTCTTTGCTGGGAACCCCAAACACCGCTGGGCCCCCAGCAGCGTGAGGGGCCAGCAGGATTATGGTGTTGGGGTCATGGGGCAGAATAGACCCCGTGATGCTGTGCTGTGACAGCAGGAAAGCCACTGTGGGCAGCCAGGCTGGGAGGTAGGAGCTGGCTGTGATCACAAAAGCCCGTGAGTTGTGCATAATGGTTCTGTGTCCAAAAGACCAGCAACATATCACTTACAATTACAGAGTTACCAGCAACACAAGACCTGGCAGCTCCTCAAGGATGAGTGGAGGTTTGGAAATCAAAGATATTTTTCATTCCCAAGCATTTCTATCATACCCACTGGGTGACTTCGTATTCTACGAGGAGAATAAGGAAGGCAGAAGTGTGTAAAAGTGGTGGAAAACCCACCCTCCTCGGTTTGACACCATTTTTTTACCATTTGCTGGTGGATGGCTACACCTTCCCCCCCCCCTCCACCCATTAAATTGTGAGTTTCCTTCATTATAGAAATACTTTTTTTTTCCCCCTTTAAAAACCGATGGAATGTGGACAATGAACAATTTCACATTTAGAAGCCAACTTTTCATCAGGGTTTATCCTTTTGATTTGGAAACTGGCTCGTTTAAGCTGGAAAATTCTGTGAAATGTTGCAATAAAAGAGGCTCTGTTTTTGCATTAGCTAAAATATGCACACGTAGAAAGCCACGCGATACAAAAGCAAGCAATGAAATGCACAGTCTGTAAGCTCCAAGTTGCTTAAAATTTCTTATTTCAAGTACAAATGCCACATAGATCATTGCCATCTCTAACAATAATGCAAACTGCCACCCAACAACAGCATAACAATTCCACCAGGCAATGATTTTCCCTGAAAAAAAACCCCAACCCTAACTTAGCAAATGTGGCTTCAGCTGCCTAAATGTCATCTCAGTCTGTTGCAATCTGCTGTAAACTTCCAAGATAGTAGTTGTATGTCATAGACTCACAACACTTTGATTTGCTTTAGGACTAAAATATTCCTGAGCAAAACCCATTCATTAAGGAAGAAACCCTGTCTTCTGGGTTTTGGGTTTTTTTCCTGTTTCCCTAGAACTAGCTTCTCCCTGATATTTCCCACCACCACCCCTCTTTTTTTGTCTACTTCTGTGCCTGCCATTTTTCTTTAAATCAGACCCATCCCAGTGATCAGAAATGGGAGTATCTCTCTTTACTGCAAAGTAAGATAGTAATGGCCCACACTGTTTTAAGAAAAAAAAAAAAAAGGTTTTTTAAAAAAAAAAGGAGACTCCAAACCAAGGATAGGCTTCTGGCCAAAGCAGCTCAGATTTTCCATCTCAGCTGTAACTGAGACATGAACAGCCCAGGTTAGGACTGGGCAGCAGCCTCCAACAGCAGAAGCCCTGTTTTGGACAATCTTCTTGCCAAAGTTTGTGCTTTTGGCTCGTATTACAGCTTTCAGACCAAATACAGTAAAACCAGGTACGAGGATACATCCGGACACTGAATCAGAGCTTGAGGGATGGGTAGGGATTTTACATCCCTGTGAAGCCCACATATGCTTCCTGGCAGATATTTATAGAGGATGACTGCATTAACTCTGATCTACAGTCAAGAAGTGGGATAAGTTACATGAATTCGGTGCTGCCAGTTTGACATAATTTCCTTTCAACACCGGGACCAAATCGCCTCACTTCTCACACCTGTGAAATGGGGATAACACTTATCCCTTTTACAGGGGATAATGTTATAAACGTCAGTTAAATTATTTGGAGAAGCGCTGTCTTCGTACTGTAAAATAACATGATCTGTACTGGGTGGTATTAGACAGGAGGAGCTGAAATCTAAACCAGCAAAGTGCAAGAGAAAGGAAACATAATTTCCTGTCTGTATGACATGCTCTGCAAGTACAACTAAGAATACAAAAAAAACCCATGAGTTTCTTTGCAAGAAGATTTTTCTTTTCAGAATTTCACCCCCCTCCCTTTTCTAAAAGGTTGTGTTCCTGCAATGCCACAGTCCTCAGTAAAGACATTCCTTGTTTACCTGGTGTGAGAGGAGAAGCCAGTCCTTTCATCTGAAATTAATTGATTTTCCTTAGATTCCAGCGCTGCCATGGTGCCACGTGCCAGCACCTCCCTCTTATCTCACATGCCCATGCTGTGCGAGGATGTCCCCTCTGGTTGCAGAATAAATCCGAGGAGCCAACATGGTGCAGCTGAGAAAGCAATGGAAAATCCAGTCAGCCAGGAAGCTCTTTCTTCTTGAGTTCTGTGAAGTTCTCCACGTTTGGCAAGCTCAATAAACTCAGTAGCAGGAACTGAAAAGGAAAAACCATCATGTACAGTTTTTCTGTGGCTTGCAAAAGTGATATAAATCTAGAGATAAAACAGCAAGGCCTCTGTGATACAAGAGTTGGTTTGTGAATTTTTAAAGCATTTAATCATTGTCCTTCTGACTTCTGGTTCTGGTTGCTGGGATTTTATGATTTTACCTGTTCTGTAAGGTATAATCACTGATATCTCAAGAATTTTCTGGCCTCTCCTGCATAAATCTGTCCATCCATCTCTCTTCTGGTTTATCATCTGGAAATTGTCCATGTGACACCAGTGAAGTCCCCACAGTCACCAGTGGGGCTAGCTGTGCCTCCTCGCTATTTCCACACCTTCGCTCCCTCATCAGAGCTAGGCCAGGTATCTCTAGCTGCGCCACAGTCACCCTGTTGAGGCAAATGGGCACTGCTGCATCACCCCCATCCAAGAGGCAAGCTCAAGGTGAGCTCACCAGGGACACTGTGGTCCTGTCCTTCCATCTGCTGCGGATGGACAGGAGCTTTTCCATCTGTTCACCCAGAGTGATGACAAGTAACAGAGCTCAGGTTAGTGTGGGAGTCCTGGGAAGGCACCAGAGCCCCAGCATGAAGCTGAGACTTCACCAACAGCCCCTGGCCCTGGCAGTCGGCACAGCAGGGACAAGCTAAGGGTGAAGAAGGGGTTGGTAAACTGCCCAGCATGTATTTGCAAAGTGGTGGAAGACAGAATCACACAGAATCACAGACTGGTCTGGGTTGGAAGGGACCCCCCAAGGATCACCAAGTTCCAACCCCACTGCCACAGGAAGGGCCACCAACCTCCAGGCCTGGAGCTAGACAAGGTTACCCAGGGCCCCATCCAACCTAGCCATGAACACCTCCAGGGCTGAGGCATCCACCACCTCTCTGGGCAGCCTGTTCCAGCACCTCATCACTCTCTCTGTGAAGAACTTAAAAATCTGCAAATAGACCCCACTGTCTTGGCTTATTCAGTCCCACATGTACTTCTGTCTGTCTCCAAATTCTAGTTATCACATGGGTCATGCAGGGACCCCCACCCTCAATAGATGTCTGGCATGTCTGTTGTTAGATCTTAACTACAGCCTCTTAATCCTCATTAAATAGCCAAGTTTCTTTTCATCTTCTTCCAAAACAAGGAGCTTAAGCATTACAACAACATCTCCTAGGAACTTTCAGCTCTCCTTTGGGGAGATATTTCATTCTATTGAAGGGAAAATTTCCCAATAACTTTCTGCTGCGGCCAGGCACCGAGACCAGAGGCAGCGCCTTGCTGCTCCCTCATCATTTCCTAAGGGACTCACACATCCCAGGCTGCCTACACTACCTTTAGTTTCCCATTCTCGTTCCAGACTGTCTGCTTGAATTCATTCAAAGGTGTAAGAAAAAAACCCAAACCTCTTGGGAGAGCCTGTCCCACGCTGCACCCTCTGCCATAAAACCTCAGCTGCCATACTACTGGTTCTTATCAGCCATCACACCTTAAAGTACAGAAGGTGTGTCTAATATTAGCCAGGAAACGTCGCGGTGAAGACCTGGACTTTTTCAGCTAATCGGTATTAATAACTTCCTATGTTTGAAGACAGCCCGTAGGAAATGCAGCCTGACTCATCTACCCTGTAATTAGATGAACTCCTCGAAAAAGTGCAGGTGGCTGCACCTCAAAGGCACATTAGCCAAGGTGCAGAATATGCTTCTGACCAAAGGGCAGATAACAGCAGCAATAATTTCTTTCCACTGATATAATATAAAAAAGTGGTATTTTGGACAGATTTGGCATCTGACTGAGGCTGGAAACTCAAGCAGTCATTTTCTTTCTCCCTCTTATCTCACTCAAGGGAAATTTGTAATATGCACAAAGCCTTGATTTATTTTTTACACTCTCACAAATTACTGGTAAAAAAGTCATGCAGGGAACTTTCATGAAAAACAGAAGATATTCAGACCTATTTGCTATGCAGGTTATACCTAGGCTGTGATTCTTACCAAAGATATTTGCTTCCTGTGTTCTTTTTTCCTGCCAAGTTCAGCCATATATCACTTTTATGTATCTGAAGGCCATGGTGTAATGCAATATGAAGCTATGAATGGGATAAAGTTACATATTCTCCATTGATTTTCCATTGTATCCATTATCTTTAATGCTGGAATGCAAGTTAGTGCGAGGGCCGGAAGCCTCTGCACCTCCGTGCTGACTGCTGCCTTATGAAAACCATCCCCTAGGGACAGATAAAATCAGTTGCAAGTTGCAGAGAGGAGACAGGAGTCCCCCAAAGTGTCGGGCTTAATGGGGGGAAGTGGGTGGCTTGCCTGTCTGTTGGAAAGAGAAGGAGAAGGTAGACTCCGGGAGGGGGACATGAGGGGCTGGGAGGAAACCAGACGGGCTGGAGGTGAAGGCAGGAGAAGGAGAAGAGAGAGACAGGAAGAGAGCACACACAGAGTCTGTGAAATCTGCAACAAATCTGCCTAAAGTCCTCTTAGCAGTGGAGAAATACCTTTTGCATGTGTAACAAAGGAGAGAGAATGGGCAGATTTGTGGTCCCTGATGCTGCTGGTGGTCCCTGCTGCAAAGTTCCCCAGGCACCACCAGCGTTGCTGCTCAGGAGAGCGGTAGAAAAGGGTGCTCAAAAGCCATTGCTCACCAAACCTGGGTCTTGTGAAAGCAAAACCGAGTGCCCACTGTCATTGCTGTTCAGCCCCATGGGTCAGGGAGGGCATTTTCCGGCAGCACCATGGCAGCTCAAGCCAAGTGCGAGGAAGATGAGCAGGCCAGAAGGATGCAGCTGGATGGGAAAAGCACTCAGGAGGTTTGCCACCCAGATGGGCCCAATTGCACTGGGACTAGATGTTAACACTAGCTCCCTAACGAGCTTCTCAAATCACATATTTAAGGCCATGTGTTAACAGAAAACAACTGTGCAAATGTACCGGGTTCCAGCACCACTTTCCCCCTGTTATGTCTGGGCCGCAGGAGTACGAAACAGCACTGCCACTTAGTTTTTGCATTCCTCTCACAAAGGGTTAGAGTGGTTAGTCATGCCAGTGCTCACCCTGGGCAATCCCACCAAGCACTCCCAGCAGGACTTCTCTGTGGGCAGCTAGCTGCTCCTCCCAGGGGGCCGGAGCTTCCCACCAGGAAGGCCAAGGACTCCCCATTTCAGTGGCAGAGCTGTCTGTAATCTTAACTCCCCACTCACTGCTGCTGCTCCTGTAATGTGTTTTTAAGATCAAAATTCTTCTGCTGGACAAGTGACCTGTGGGTCTTTGTCTGGCCTTTACTGCTCTGGCTACTCTTGTTGACATCTGTGACTAATTCATGATCTATGAAACCGAGCTGTTGCCAATACAAAAAATCTCCACTAAAACCCTGCCAGGTTGATTGGCAGGCATTCCTCAGCAAAGCTGCTCCAGAAGAGCCAGCTCTGAGTAACTCCATGAGAAAACATTTCTGGGACAAGCCGATCATCCCAGCTTACCTTGAAGCACATCATCTCACAGAGGTGGACAAGCCACCTTGCTACCCCTACGACTCAGGTGTACAGGAACAAGTTGCCCAGAGAAGCTGTGATTGCCACCTCCCTGGCAGGGTTCAAGGCCAGGTTGGATGGGGCTTTGGGCAACCTGGTCTAGTGGAGGGTGTCCCTGCCCATGGCAGGGGGTGGGACTAGATGGGCTTTGAGGTCCCTTCCAACCCAAACCAGTCTGTGATTTCATGGTTCTGTAACCCTGGGTACAGAGCTTAGGGACCTCCATGCAAACTTTCCCTCAGTTATTTGGCCTGGCAGAGAAGCGGCTTAAGCAGACACAGAGCAAAACCTTTCCAGCCAGCTCAAGAAATATCTGGTGCTTTGTTTTGCTATTTTAGCAGGGTGAGAGCGAAGCCAGGCTCCTTCCCCCCACCCCCCCACC
>VXBZ01009180.1:21738-68949 GCA_013399135.1 Heliornis fulica
GGACGTGCATGTGCTGCGCAGCAGGACCCCTTTTCCCATTTAAACAGCCAATTAAAGCCTACTTTGGCACTTAGCACATGACATCAACTTGCAGTACTTAAGCTGCCTAGCACAGTGTGAATTTAATTTGATAAAGGGGCAACTAATAAAGATCTTGGAAGGCTGCTTAAAGTTCATTAAGCCTTTCCTTTCAAGGTATGCTTCCCTCCAGTGCAAAAGCTTGCATCTTTCTTTTTTCTTTTTTTTTTTTTTAAAGCTGTGTTATATCCTGCCACCAGAAAAAGGTGCCTGTGTCACATCCCAACAGGGTATATTTAAAGTCTCACTGTCAAAGTCAAGTCAAGCTTTGGTTCTCTGCCCAGAAATGTGCAGAAAGAAAAACAAAAGCCCCTTTCCCTGAGTGCGGGGTGAGGAGCGCAGGTTGGTGCAAGGCAGGCTCCTGAGAGGGAACTGGGCTGCTGTCACACTGAGCTGCATTCATCCTCCTTCTCTTGAGCCATCCGTAGTTCCAGATGGCTTTCATAAACAGACGAGGAGGCTCCTCTGAGCTCGCTGGTTTAATGAAGCCCGGATGGCTGACTCATGTAATAAGTATTTAATCACGCTGATGAAAATCATTTTTAAAACTTCCACCACACACGGTGCCGATCCCTGCGCAGCCGATAACACATCACTGCCAAGGAACATCCATTTTCCAGAGCATCTCCTGGTGCCCACCTTGACTTTCATCAAGGGGTTTTAAACCTGGTCCTCGTTCAAAATACTCATCAAATCACCTACAGAATTGCCACAAAAGGGATATTTTTTTTAACCTCCACATTCCCTGTGCAGCTGTTTCAAAGGTCTCTCAAGGGTTAACACTTCAGTGTTTATTTCTGCTCATTAGTTACTGTTTGTGCTCTCAAATGCCCGTGCCTTAAAAGATTGCAGCTTTAAGTGGTCTCCCTTTGTAAACAGAGAAACAGAGTACATTGCAAATACTGTCATCTTAGGTGGAAATTGCTCCTCTTGTCAGCAGAACTCATGGCAATGCCCTGAAGGACACGGGCCTTCATCATTTCCAGAGCATGGACCTAAATGAGCACATATAAGTCCATCACGTTTCAAATGGTAGTCCACAAAATTTCAGTGTATTTTGAGATAGATCCAAAAGTCAGTCCTTCTCCTCTCCCCAGAGAGAAAACCCAGAGTTGCTCGTCCCTTCTGAGCACCTCCCTATAGCAGATAGTGGGGTGACTGTCCCTGGGGCAAGGCTGGGGAGTTTAGACCTGTTCTCATGTACTGTTGCCACCCATAGTCCTGCGTGGGCTGCAAGACTCAGTGTCAAGGTTTGAACTTCTTCCTTAGAAGATAAGGTCCATAGGTCACTATGGTTTTGGAGGGTCAGGAAGGGCTGGTGTCATTGTTCAGCCCCAGGTGGCAGCTGAGCACCACGCAGGTGCTCGCTGGCTTTCCCCCTGACATGGGAAAAAGGAGGGTTGGGGGGGGGGAAGAAAAAGAAAAGGGGAGACAAAGGCAGACCCCGTGGGTTGGGATAAGGACAGTTTACTGGGACAGCAAAGGGAGGGAGAAATAACAATAACGGGGTTTTATAGTAAAATACAGAGACTGGTGATACATGATGCAGTTGTCACTGAATCGCACAACCCAGACCATACAGCTCAGAGCTGTCCCAAAGCCAGACCATCTCCCAGCCACATATCCTGGAGCCACGTGCCTCTCCCTCCCTAACCCCCCTTTATGCTGAGCATGCCACCATAGTATGGAATATTCTCTTTGGCCAGCTTGGGTCACCTGTCCTGACTGTGTCCCTTCTCAGCTTCTTGTTAGCAGGGAAGTGTGAGAAGCTGAAAAGTCCTTGATGCTTGGCAACAACTAAACATCCGTGTGTTATCAACATGATTCTCATCCTAACTCCCAAACACAGCACTAACCCAGCTGCTAGGAAGAACATTAACCCTATCCCAGCTGAACCCAGGACAGCTGGATTAGCCAAGGTCTTAAAGTGAGAGAGGCTACCTTGCGTGGGCTATAGAACTGAGACATTTGAGGCATTTTGCCAGGAGATTGTTTCCATGGAAGCTGACAGAAGAGACATTATCTCTAGGCTGGATTCATGTTGTTATGTTTGTCCTTACCTTTACAACCGGCTCATCACTGTTCAGCAGGTCCAGTCACTTCTGAGATATCTGGGAAAAGGAATATGGTGAATCCCAATGGATCTTTACAGCCACAGACAGAGGTACCCCTCATTTATCTACGTGGAACTTTGTGGATCAGACCAAATTGTAATGGGTAGATATTTTTTATCATTGGTTGAATTAGTTTAAATTTTAAGTGTTGGGGATGAGGCCACTTGAAGAGCTTTGATTTTATTATCTTTTCCAAATTCTAGAAATGTTAAAGCTGAAGGTGTGTTTGCAATGTGTTATCAGCCACAAGATTGCTTACATCCTGATGGGGAAAGGGTGTATCTGCTGACATGAAACCAAACAAAATCTCCACTTTGTGTCTTTTAACAGTAAGTTTCCTTTTTAAGCAATTCATTGTTCACATCACTGGAATGTAGCACAGTGTTCATGGCTTTGGAAACTGGGTTTGTTTTAATTTCCCTTGATTTTACAATAGACATTTTTTCACTTCTAAACACACACGTGTGTTGAAAAGATGCCAGTATAGGCTGAACAGAAAGATAACCTGTCTCATTGACTTATGAATGGTGAGCCCAGGAATTGCCCTGTGCTTTCTTTATGTGTAGTAGGTGCTCCTATTAGTTGTTCCTTGGCAGATACTGTTTAAATCTTCAGGATTGGGAAATGTACAAGACTGGGAAATCTTCTGGTTAACTTTGAATCCTATTGCCACAGCACCTAGAAATAGGCAGCTCTGAATAACTGTAACATTATAGTCTGCAGATGATTGACAATGAAATCTAGAGCTCATGTTACACAAGTGTTTCATCCATTCATGAGCTTATGAATTTTGGAGCTGAGGGATCAGACTCTGCAAGTACCAGAATTCTGCACCCCTTCTTGTATCTCACTTCAGTGTAGTTAAGATGTCACCGTGACTTTTCAGAAGAACACCTTAAACAGAAAAACACTGCAACAGTGCAGAGGTCTCCATTTCCTTGGTTATGATTTCAAACTCCAGAGCTACAGGACACCAAAAAGGTGCCTTGATGCCTATAAATCTTTTAGTGTGAGCTGTTCATGACTCAGGCAAAGTGCCCAAGCCCCCAAGAGTCCAGAGAACAACCCTTTAACATACAGTTCACTACTATCTCTGGAAACTTAACCCACTGGCTTCACACTCAGGAGGTTTAAGCTGCAAATGGCAGGAGAGGATTTATGTGTTCCTCTGAACAAAATACATCAGGGTAGGAAAACTTGACCCGACAGTTTTGAGACATGCCTGCCGTAAATAACCAATTGATTGGCTGACTGCAAAGCCATTAGCAGGCGTGAGGTGCCTGCTGAGGTTCAGACACCGCATAAAATGATGGAGGTGCCAGCAAAATGGACACAGCAATTGGCTGTGCAGTCGTCATCATCCAGCAGATGACTCAGGAGAGCTTGTGAAAAATGGAGTGGCTTTCATCTCGGGCGTTTGACACCGTAGCTCTTGAAGGGGACTGTGCGTGGGATCCGAGTCTGTCACGGGCAGTGAGGGAAGAAAAGAGATGAAATGACCACCCTGTGCTTGAGCAGTAAATCATCTGGAAGAGTAAAAGTATTTCAAATGAAGTTGGAGATCCTTCCTTGACAGTTGGAGACGATGAGGTGCTTATGCTGTAAATCATCACAGCTGCCAAGCAGCACTGGTAGGTCTGAGCTAATGTAGCTTTCCACCTCCTGAAAAGTGGCTGAAGCAGTTATAGAAGGGAATTTGATGACTCAAATCACAGGCTGACAGGTGAGAGGGCCAGGGGATATGCTTTACTGCCTGAAAATGGGTTATTTTGACCTCTTCCCTCCATCCCTTTCTCCCGCTACCCCATGAATGGATGCAACACACCCATCATCAGGCCCATGGCTGCAGCCACACTTTCTGGACTTGGGTTGATCTTTTGTACTGTTCCACCTTGATAGCAAGGGAAAAGGTAAGAGCAGTGGAAGTGCCCTGGAGCTCTACCTACCAAGTGTCTCATTCTGGACAAGAGCAGGTGGTAGGAAGCAGAGCAGACTTGATGCTGGTCTACTCCAGACACACCAATTTGAGACATATGCACCGTGCAGTCAAGTAGGGATGGGTGTAAATGGCTACGTAAACAACAGCACAGTGATGACCCAGAGCCAGCTCTTCATGGAGTCTGTGGCTTTGGGCACTAACCTTCAACAAGCACAGATGGGGTCTTGTGGTGTGAAACATGAGATAAGAATTGATGGCTGGGAGATAAAAGGTAGGTAGGAAGAACATGGGTATGTGAAATTACATTCAATCTGATCCTGCTCAGCCTCAAGTTCTTTCCAAGCTGTTCCTGCTCAAGGAAAGAGTAGGTCATCTCCAAGGTGGCACCTGCCTTAGTGGCAATCTCCTCCTGTGTTAGCCAGATTGCCTCTCATACTGGCTTTTAGAGGAATAAGAAAGTCCTCAGTCCTGTCATTGCCACAGTGTCCTGGCTCTGGCAAGGCCAGAGCTGACTTCCCCAAGCAGCCAGCATAGGTGAACTGAGTTGGCCAGGGCTGTTTTCACATCCCCTGACATCAACCAAACCCCTTGGCTCTTTCAGAACCAGAATGTTCCTCCACTATGTAGGACTCTGTTGCCTCAGAGAGTTTATCTTTTTATGGATTAGATTCAACAGCTTCTTTCTTTTTTTTCCCCATCCAGAGAGCAAAAGCCTGCAAGGGAAGAATTGGTTCCAAATAATTACACTTAGAGAGTATGCAAATATGCACTAGCTGAGTATTGACATGCAGCTGCCCAGGTGGTTTCCTGGTGGCTTTTAAAACATCCCAATGAACACCATCAGAGGATTCATCTGCTTATAGGAACCTGGCTTTATTCTTCCTCTAGTTTTATTATGGCACCCTGCTACCCCAGGAATATCTTTCAAAGAGGCCAAAATATCTCAATCTCCCCAGCCAACTCTATTCCCCCCATTTCAATTCCACAAAGGTAAATGCACACAGCACTGTTAGAAGCAGCATCTGCTTGAACAAACCTTGAAGCAGAGCAATCTGCAGGACAACGAGCATCAGAGGAGTGAAGAGCTCATACATGCTCAGAGCACTGTCCCCAGAACTTGTAGCATCACTTTAGTCAACACATTAAAAACACCGAGGGTTGGCATTGTTGGAGACTGGTATTCATGACTCCCTTTCACTCTGGTTTGGCCTGTGGTCTCTAAAACTGGAAGCTGAAGTTAACAGGCACAAGAAAAAAAAAATCAGCTAAATATTTCCCATCTCTGTGATATGGAAAGATGAGGGGTTCCCAGGTCGGATGGGGTGCGCCTGCTTATGAGGAAAAAAAAAAGGGAAAAGAAGGTCAATGGAGAGGGACTTTGTGTGTGGAAAACACAGAGGAAACTGCTGCCAAATACTTTGAATTTATTCTCTCTTTTTTGTTGTTCTTTTTTTGAACTGAAATCAGCCTCAGGCAAGGGACTGGAGGCAAGAAGCTGTTGGAATCTTGTTTCTGCTTTGCAGGCAGAACTTCAGTACTTCCTTTGAATTCATGAGCTTTTCATATAAATTAGGGAGATAAGAATGATCATATTTAATAAGAACAGGAGCTCAGCATCTCATCTCTGACAGTATTCAGTAATAACCACTTTGGAAACAAGTATCAAAAGGGAAAGGCAGTTGTCCCAGACCCAGCCACCATCCAGCCCACAGTAGTTTAGGGTCTTCCGAATTCAGATGTATCTGCACCGCTTCTGCAGCAAGCAGGCACTGTCTGTGCTGTTTTCCACTGCTTGTTTAACCCTGCCCTTCGAAATCATTAGCCACCACATCACTACTGAGGTGTTTTCCAGTGCCAAAACACCTCTTAGAAAAGTAGTTCCTTTTGCTTCCTTTAACCTTGCTGCTGGGCAACTTCTTTAGGCATCAACTTAGTCCTCATTTTATGGGACCACTGGAGTAATGTCTCCATGTTGACTTCATAACTACCAAGGGCTCAATCCCCATCTCCTCCTTGCTAGCTTCTTTCCAAGAAGTGTCTTACCCTTTTCCCAATTTTTTACTGGAAACCTAACACTACATTTTGGACAAATATTTTGCTATGGGAGAGAAAGCACTTGTTTTGGAAGTGTCATTTTAATGCACACAGTGCAAATGTTTATAAGTACATACCTGCACACAGACACGGTGCTTTTCAAAACACATTCAAAGGATACCTAGGTTCTTTCGTGTATTACATACTCAGAGTGAAAATAACCAACTATATTTAACCCAGATCCAAGCCCAGACTAAATTATTGTAAAGGTCAATTAAAGAACAGAAAAATCTTGCTAGCTAAGAGGTAAAAAGCTCCTATTCATCTGCAATTTCAAGAGCTTTAGCAGAACTAAAGCACAGAATGAGAGACTGTAATTAAATACAGTTTCATAGAAAAATCATTGACAACTCCAAGTTTCCACACCTGCCAAGACCTGAATTCAGATGACTGCATTTGGCCTACAGCACTTGATGGAAACTCCATCACTCACCACGCTGATGTAGTTGTTTGGAAACCAACAGCTCCTGGCAGAAAGAATACATTTCAGCTTCTGTTGAATGACTGCACACATGATGAGCAGAAGATGAGATAGACCAAAAGTCGGTGCTCAAATTTGGATTATGGTTTGGCTGGGGCTTAAAGTTCAGGTCTGGGGCCAAGTGAAGGCTGGAATTCAGCCTGCAATGTAATCCTGAAATCACGTGGACTCCTCTCTTCAGGTACTGAACTCTGTGGCAGAGACCTGGGGGAATTTTCTCCCTTGCGATTGCAAGTCTGTCAGTTTGGCAGGTGCCGCTGCTCTCGCCGCATTCCTGTTCTTTGACTCCATGTGAGTCAGTTCTGGAAAATTCTTATTTGACCACAAATGGAAAAGAAAGAGTGAAGAAAACCCATGCCAAAACCCAATCTGTAGAATGGGTATGAACCACAGAGTTCAGTTTTCTACTCTGACAGCCCCCATGAACTCAGCTCAGGAATCCTGGTGTGGTCCCTGCAACAGCCCCAATCAGCCAAAGGAATCTCACTTGTGGAGCCAAGACCCCTCTGCAGTCACCCAACCCGAGCCAGGCAGGCGGTAGCAGGAGGGCAATGAACGTGGTGAGCCAAATCCCTGAAGAAACACTGGGATTTGTCCTCTCTGGGTGCTTGGAAAAGATGTTTCCAGAACTTAACACCTTCCTTCAACCTCAGAACACCTCCTTTGGTAAACAGAATCACCTTCCAGGTTTGGGCCTGACATAGAAGGAGATCAGTCCATGTAGGAATGATATTTAGCACAGGTCACTGTTTAAAATGCCATCAAAAAATATCTGGGAGGGCATCCGTGTTTCAGCTTTGCTAGCAGCCTGAAGGTGAGGACACTTCAGTGCAGCTGCTCAAGGTGTGGATTTGTGATGTGCACTGGAATATTTGTGCAATAAGCAGAAATGACAGGCCCAGCTCCATTTCGTGTGTAGTCTGCAATTTTTTAATGTGTCAGACACGCTGGGAACCCATTTTAAAAGAAGTGATGGAAAACTTGGAAAGCAAATGGAAGTGAAGAAAAGCCCTTGGTGTAATTTTACAGCGTGTGAAAGACTTAAAGCAAGAAACACAACCAGATGCCACAAGGAAACTACTTTCAATTAGTTCTGCTTTGTGTTATACCTACTGATGAAAAATAAAAACAAATTCATTCTGTCAACAGCTCTATCTATAGTATAATCCTTAAATGAACTCATCCGTCAAACTGGTCTCCTCTGGCAAAACATATTACAATCTCAGTTTCTCAGCTGTGTGCATCAATCACTTGTTTCCCAAACCCATTGGTCAACTTCTTAGGAACCCAATATATTTTTATTGGGCTAAACATGCCAGATGCAGGGCACCAACCTCACCACACCACCTATGTACAACATGTTTGTCTATTAGCAAACTCTGGTCAGGCCTCACCTGGAGTCCTGTGTCCAGTTCTGGGCTCCCTGGTACAAAACAGACAGGGATCTCCTGGAGAGAGTCCAGCAGACGCCACAAAGATGATTAAGGGCCTGGAGCATCTCCCCTATGAGGAAAGGCTGAGTGAGCTGGGGCTGTTCAGCCTTGAGAAGACTGAGAGGGGATCTCATCTATGTTTATCAATATCTGAAGTGTGGGAGACAAAGGGAGATGGACAACCTCTTCTCAGTGGCCTGTGGGGACAGGACAAGGGGCAATGGTCACAAGTTGGACCACAGGAGGTTCCACACCGATGCATGAAAGAACTTCATTGTGAGGGTGACAGAGCACTGGAACAGGCTACCTAGGGAGGCTGTGGAGTCTCCTTCTCTGGAGACATTCAAGACCCATCTGGACACCGACCTGTGTGACCCGCTGTAGAGAACCTGCTTTGGCAGGGGGTTTGGACTCCATGATCTCTCGAAGTCCCTTCCAACCCCTACAATTCTGTGACTCTGTGATTTCAGGGGTGCTCTTCTCTCATCAAGTTCACATGGGAAATGTGCCTGACCTGGAATAAAAGCAAACCTCAACCTTCTTGCCCCAGCAGCGCACGGGGATGTGCTGCTGCTCACAGTTGGACAAAGCAAGGGCACTGAACAACAAACCATTTCTTTTTTCTAGGTGGACAGTTCAGAAAGTGATGTTTGAACCAGAAGATACAGAGGTTTATATACACATTTTTAAGACAAAGCTACTGGTTCACGCTGAATTTGCAGCAGCAGAACCCCACCAAACAGCATGGACACCACCAGCAGTATTCAGTCATGTGTTCAATGTTTCTTAGTGGTGTATGTTCCCCATCCTTGATGCAGGAGCACCTTGAAGAAGGTCCTTTTCCAGGACTCTGAAGGCTCACAACCTCCTTTAAGTGAAAGTGTCCTGTGAGAGGAAGACCTGCTCTCATTCTCCTATTGATGGGGATATGCAAGTACAACCATGCTCCACCCTGGATGAACAAAGGGATGTACGCACATCATGGGGTTTCCAAGGATTTTGGTGCCTGCCTTCCCATGCAGAACTGGCCAGGCTGAGATGACACATGCTGTACTCCATATGAGCCACATCAGGATGGAGTGGTCAGAGAACAACTTCAGTCATAGTCGCTGAGGGCTGAAACCTGCCTCAAAGCCATCCTTAAAATCCATCCTCTGCTGTGAGCAGAGACTTGTGCAGTTGGTGCTTCTGGCTTCCCCACACTGGCTGACAGAAAACCTAAACTAAAAGTGCGAAGCAAACCTGGGTGTTTCCTGCAGGTATATGAGCTTAGCCAGGCCAACCTCAGCAGGGCTTTATCTGAAGTCACCTCTTGAAAGCATATTACTTAGTTGTATTTTAACTGCTAAACTAACAACTTTTATGAAATTTACTGGGGATCCCTCAAAATAATTTATGACACAGATATCAGCTCAGACAGCTAAGGGGTTCTGAGCAAAGCAGACATATCATGGATAACCTGGCCTTACTGTCCCAGCAAGGGAACCAGCTGCTCTTTGTATTACAGGAGCAGTGACATCCGATCAACAGTGGGCTCTTAAACTTCCATCACCTCCCATGGGTTTCGGTTACCTGGGATATTTAGGAAATTTTGTTTCCAGGTTTGAATTTTTTTGATGTAAGTCTTTACAAAAAGCCAAACCTTTCAGAAAGGTCTGGGTAATGTCTTGTTGAATCCTGGGGAGCAAAATGGCAGAGGACTCTCCCCACCAATGAGGAGCTCTTACAGAGGTCTGTTATCGATCAGCTTGGGTCAACATGAAAAATGCACAGATGAATACCTCTGCCTTCACTGCAGGAAGCTGACTTAGAAGGCTTTAAAAAAGAGAACATGAACTTTTTAGCCACATTTTTAACAATATCAGAGTTCATTGAAAGGCTGGACAGGCTGGAGAAAAGCAAAATACATCCACAATGTGGGAACCTACCTCTTCCAAGATGGAGATCGACCATGGCCAAGCTCAAGCCAACTGTATGTCCTCTTCAGCAGATACAAACTCTCAGCTGCACAAGAACACAAGAGGCCTGTTGGTACATATAGATATCAATTCACTGCAGAAGCCTGCAAAGGCAACAGGATTCATAGTTAGATGTGGATTTGACAGGTATGGCATGCCAGGAGTCCCTGAAGACAGCCTGTCTCAGTGCTGGGCCTGGCAGCCAGAGGAGGAGGAGGAAAGGAAGAATTTGAAACCAGTCAGACTTCCCCAAGGAACAAAGCCATGGCTCCTGGGCACGCGTATGCCAGAGGCATCTCAGGGCAGACAGGTGCCTGGCTCATGTCCATGAACAAGGACAGACCAGGCATTTTGTCAGTTAAATGTCTCCACCATCATACCCTTGGGAAGGATGAAAAGTTGCCAGCAGAACTGGCTGCAAAGCAAAGCAAACAAGGCACGAATCACTGGAGAGTCAAATAATCCCTGTGCGGCGAATGAAGACAAGTTCGAGGAATGAAACCTCACTGCTTGCTGTCAGTGGCTGCTGGGGACATGTGGAACCAGCCTCTGGAAAGTTGTCCAGTGTTCCCCTTCCCTAAACCCAAAAATAACCTCCCCAAATCCCCTGGCATCACCGTGAAGAAGCAGCCTCAGTGTCTGTCAGAGGAGCCACACATGCACTACACTGGTGCAAGCAGCAGGAGGGATGCACTTACCTCTGCCCAGGATCTTGCTCCTTTCTTTACTGAAAACCCCATGGTGTTGCCCTGTCCTGCACCACTGGCAGAGCCCAGCCCAGCTCTTGCCCTCACCACCTCATCCTTCAAATCTCATCTGTAAATGATGCTGAAAGATCCACTAAGGGCATTGCCGATCCCAGCGTTCACACACAGATTCACACAGAATGTCAGGAGTTGGAAGGGACCTCAAAAGATCATCTAGTCCAACCCCCCTGCCTGAGCAGGATCACCTAGATTAAATCACACAGGAACATGTCCAGATTGATCTTGAATGTGTCCACAGAAGGAGACTCCACAACCTCTCTGGGCAGCCTGTCCCAGTGCTCCATCACCCTCACAGGGAAAACATGTTTCCTTACATGGAACTTCCTCTGCTCCAGCTTGGATGCCACAAAGTGGCTGCTTTGGGCTTTTTCCGTCATGAGGATGCTCGGAGCAAGGACTATCCTCAAAAGCTTTGTTTTGATGAGGGATTTTTGGCATAATCAAAGCAGTCTGATCCAAGGCAAACCACACAATCCTCAAAACCAGGTTAGATAAACAAAAGGACTCAGCATCTGACTGTGCTCCTGGCAGAGCTCCGTGGGTGCCCAGGGCACTGCAAGCCCAGCCTGAGCCAGGGGATGGCTTCAGGGTGGGCTGAGGTTGCCCCCTGGCACACGGCTGGATGTGAGCTCTCCCCCCAGTCCAGTCCCAAGTGTTTCTCCACATTGATGGAGAGGTGGGGTTGCCTCACCCCAGCAAGGCACATGGAGACGGTGCTGCAGACCCCTTGCCTGAGCCAACGGAGCATTTGTGCTCCCACTCCCCGTGGCCGCTGCCCTGACCACTTGTGCCCTTCACATCGCTGGGATGTGAAGGGGATGGGGGATTGCCCCCCGTGCCCAGTGCCAAGACAAGCTGTAAATATTCCTCCCACCCTTCCCTCATCATTCAAGCGCATGGCACCCCACTAGTGGCTGCAGCACCCTGTGGAGCAGCCCACAGCCCCGGGCCTGTGCGGGGGCACCACCTGCTCCCCCCTCCCAGCAGGATGCTCACAGATGCTCAAAGCGCCGGGGTGGAGGGGACACGGGACATCCCAGCAGGCTCTCTCAGAGACACCAGCAGATTAGCAGCTCTATTTTTTGAGCTGATCCTCTCCCACACTCTCCAACTTTCATTCAACTTACAAGAATTTAAGACAACTTGGCCGGGCAGGCAAGGACTATATATAAACCCTGGTGGCCATTTCATCAAACCGACCCCGATGAGCAAATGGCCTCTGTACCTGGAATGTGGGCTTATGCAAGTGACAGGTCAGCAGAGCAGCTGCCCTTCTTCCTCACAGCACAATGGGGATAGCAGAGATGCCATCAGCACTCCTTTTTTCCTACCCTGCTGTGCACTAAAAAAAAATTATTCTAGGAACATTATGGAGCAAGGGAGTAAAAATAGATATGCAGGTTCAGCAAATGGCTCTCTCCACAACTGGTGTTTCACCCTTTTTTTGCAGAGAACAGAAGCAAAAAGAGCTGTGCTACCCTGTCAAACTCCTTGTGTTTGCTCAGCAGCTCCTGAGAACAACACTCTATGTCCTGGGCTCATTTTTATAATGCTTCCAGCAACCTGGGAATTTCTGCCTTCTGATTAACCCAGAAAAGATGAGGCTAAACAGATCAGCCTGGGTGGGAAGTGTCAAAACATTTGCTGGGGTGGCCCCAGCCAACACTGGGTTTTGCTTATCGCTCTCGGCAGCAAGTAGCATTAACCACACGATTGAAAACCAGAAGTAAGGTTTGCTTTGCCCCAAGATCTCTTGCCTGGAGGTGAGCTGCCTGCAGAGCTCTCCTGGGCACCGGTCCCCCATGCTCTAGTCACATGTGTCCCCACATCATGGCTGGCCTGAAGGCACCTCCTGCAGTCACTCGCTGCAGTTTTGGCTCTGTGAAGCTCAGCAGAGACCAAACCAGCTGGATCTGCTGGGATGCCACAAAACCCTGCGGCTGCTGCACCTGAGCAACGCGCCGTCACGGAGGGCTGTGATGGCCAACTCTGCCTGGTTCCCAGAGAAGGAACAGTGGTTAAATGATCCCGGCGTTAACGCTGGTGGAGTTGTATTAGTGAAGCAGGCTGGGAGGTGCCACGCTGTCGCTGGGAGCGTCTCCCACCCGCTGAGCAACCCCTGTGGCTTTTTTTACACCCTCGGAGACAGGCGATTGTGTTTATGGCCAGCTCAGAAGGAGCTGAGTGACAGGCTTTGACCTCAGGCTCTGCTCTGGTTTCCTTGAAGGTGGATGATGAGGCTACAAGATCGGTCACCCCAAAAGGACCATCACAGGGGTGAGGGCAGACCAGAAAACTATCACAGGGAGGTGCGAGCAGCTGAGGCACAGAAGGTGACAGAGCAGCAGGACTGATGTCCTCAGCCCAGCCCTGCAGACCCCTGCACAGAAGGGATGGTGCCACACTCTACTCTGAGCTGGCAGAACAAGGCAGTTTAAAGAGGCAACCCAGCAAATCTCTTGAAGGAGGGTGTGTGACAGCAGGGCCTGGGAATCCCTTTGCCTTGGTGACCTTTAGCTGTGGCCTCTCTGCTGCTGGAGCACCTTTCAGACGGCCTGCAGCCACCCCAGGACCAGCCTAGTTGTGCCAGAGCCCAGCCTGGCTGGACCCTGAAGAATAAGGCTTCACTGAAAGCCTCCAGCATTAAGGCTCCTAAACCCTTCCCCAGCAGCAGGACAACACCAGAAAAGGGGGGCAACCCCCCAGCACCCTGTCACCCTTGGGCAAAGCCCCCAGTGAGCAACAGAGCACTGGGTTGGGACTGGTTTGCCTGGGCCAAGCAGAGAACAGGTTACAGGTCTGGACACCATGGAGAAATGGAGGGTAGGCTCAGCTGCATCCCCTCCCCAAGCCGGGCTGCCATGGGACAACAAAGAGCTTTGAAATTCACTGAATGACCAACAAAACCTCACCTGTTTTTACAGGCAACATCCATCAGGCTTCAGATTTTAGATCTTCCCAGTCAAGCACATTCCCTCTGCAGTACAGAGAGGGACTTCAATCCCCAAGTTCCCAAGAGGTCATTTAACAGCAAGCTGGAGGGACTGGAGGGACAACAAGGAATTTTAATAGGAAGCAAATTAGGTACTTTATAACTCACTTCCAAATTGATTTATATGGCCAAGGCTACCCTGCTGCCCTTTCTCAGAGGAAAGATCCCTAAACCAAACACCTTCAAAGTACTGATCCAACGCTCCTTGAAGGAGAGGCAAACCCTGCAAGTCAAAGATGGGGGAAAATGTTCACAAAAACTCCAAACCCCTCCCAGCCTCCACTGACAGATCTTTTCAGCCACCCCCTGAATCCCAGATGCTGGAGCCTGACAGATAACAGTGAGTTATCAAAACACAAACGTGCATTTCTTTACACCTAGTGGAACGCTGTGCTTAGCATTACATTTTTAAAAGACTCAATTTCTCAGCATTAAGGTTCATTTCAAAGAACTCTATTTCACTCGCTCTCTCACAGGACCCCTAAAGCTTGATGTTTGTATTCAACCCCCAAGGAGGAGCGAGGGGTGGCGGGGAAGTGCTCAAGCCAAATATTTCCCCCTTCGCAGTGCGCTGGAGAACGTGCGGCGACACCTCTGCTCAAAGGGAAAGGCCTTGTTTAGACAAGACGTGGCGAACTCGAGGCCCCTGCCCCAGCGGAACAGCCTCAGTGGCTGGAATAAGGTCGAGTATCAACTTTCAGAATTCAAGGGGAAACAAAAATCTGCCCATGGTTTCCATGTATCTCCAGCCTGAGGCTTTGCATCCCCTGGGAAAACGTCATTCCTTGGCTTCTGACCCACCAAATTGAACTGTCAGATTAAGGAATGGCAAGACAGACGTCTTCGACTAACATTTGGCAGCCCGGCCAAGACAATGTCTTTCCACCATCACTCAAGTAATCTCCCCTTGGAGAAGGCCCAGACGAATGTTCCCGTTGCTCAGATGGTTCCAGAAGAAATAACTTGTAAACAGCAGCAGAAATCATGCCAGCAAATACCAAAAGGAGAACTGTACCATTCCAGCAGTAATTTGGAGCCGGCTCCAGCAGCGACACTGATGAGCGTTAAAGCTGACCATATCCACAGAGCTCCCTGAATGCCAGGGCTTCCAGGGAGTGGTGTGGGCCTCGTGGAGCACACCTCACCTCGTGGAGCACACCTCACCTCATGGAGCACACCTTGCTGTGCAATGCCACTCCCCATCTTGTGTTGTGCAAGAGGCCTGGTGGACTGTGACAGTGTCATCGCTTGTGTAACAACCGAGTCTGCTCTTACTCATCCCCACCTCAAACCCTTTCCGACCTAGGGGAAGGGACATGAGGCAGTAACAGCCAGCAAGCCCAAAGTGCCTCGCAATCAACTCCGTTCACTGGTCTCAGTGCCCGCCAAATCCAAAGCAGCCCATTTTCAGGTGACAGAGTCCATGGCTAAGAATCAGCAGAGACACAATGGAAGAGCTTTGAGCTCTGTGCTCCACGTTTCCTTGCCACTGCTGCCTGGCACGTCGCAGTCTGCACGCAGGATCTCGCTGTGCTGCATCACTCCTGAGAAGGGCACGCGTCCAGGAGGGGTAAAAAGACCCACGTCCTGAAGATAGCAATGTTAGGGACATAAATTGTAGGCATTGTTTTTGAGAGAAACATGCATGGTGACCCTGTACTCAAGCATGCAAACAACACCAAGAGAGCGGTGAAGGTTGTAAGACCCCCTGGGCCTGGGCAGAGGAACAGACTATGGAAGTGTTGTCTCTGATGCTTTCTTGTGACCTCGGCTCTCCCTGCTTGAGCAGCTCCAGACTGATCTTCCACCTGCATCCTTTGCCCACCACAGGTGATTTCAGCCACAGCTCTTTGCACCTCTGAACTCCAAGCCCCGAAGATCTTGCTCAACACCTGGTCAGTGAGCAATAGTGAAAATTCCTGTGCCCTTAACACAGCAAGGGCTAGGAGCCCTCCTACAACCACACAATGAGTAGCAATTAAAATGGATCAAAAGGAGAAGGTCAGTGTTAGCTCAGAAGCCATACACACACAGGTTAACAGCCCCTCAGCACACCTTCTGCCAAAACTCTCTGGATCTGGTGCCCATCAATATGATGTAGATTCTGTCTCATCACTCAGGCTCTTCAAAGTTGGGGCCTGAAGGATCAAGTACCAATCTGCGTGTTTGGAGAAGGAGATGTGAACTGTAGACAACGAAAAGCATGAATTCAGCCATTTCTCCCTTTAAGAGGGATGGAAGCTGCTCATCAAAATGCCAAAGCCAAAATTTGCATCCCACTATCCCACAATCCATTCCCAGTGCCAGACCTGCAAGAAGCTATAAAACACACACGCTGCTTCAACCCTTCCTACAAGAGATTCATAGCCACGACCTGCCCACACCCAGCTGGGGAAACGCTCCGCTAAAGCCCTGCTTCCGGACCAGCCTACAGAATGAAACAGCAGAACATGCCTGGAGGAGGTGACAATAAGGCCAGAGATCTCCACGGCCCTCAACTCCAGCCCTACAGGTTCTGTGCCGTCATAACTACATCCCAAATCTTTTCTCCATCCCTGCGTGTAAATCCCATTATCAAGCAGAGCTACCTGGGAGGGTGGGGAGACAGGACTCCTGGGAATGCTGTCCCACTCCAGTCCATGGCTCCTGAAAGGCAACAGCTCGTAACAACCCCCCTGAGCTTCCAGGGCTTGTTAACTCTCCTCTGGCTGGATCTGTGATTTGCTCCATGACGCGTGGAGCAATAATTTCCACCGTGGGTCTCCAGAAGAATAGTTCTGCAACCTGGGCTGACTGTCCACCGCACCAGCCCCCCCGCTCATCGTATAAATCTAGCGCCTCCGATTACGTCACGCCAGGAAACTGAAATGTAAGTCAGATGGCGAAGGCATTAACGGCAGCGCTGTAAAGGCTCCACAGTGCAAACCTTCCCAGAACGAACTGTCTTGACCTTCACCGGGCTGACAATAAAAGTGTGACATCATGTGCAAACGAGCTTTAAATGTAAACCAGGTGCAGAGAGCTGCCTGGCTGCTGTATAAACCACTCAGACAAGGGCGGCGATGCTGGAGGCAAGAGAAGTGCCAAGCACAGGCAGGACCCACTTGGCGACAAGACCAGGTACAAGCAGCAGGAGGGGTGGAAGACCAAAGTCTGCATCGCGCTTGAGAACCCTTCGTGTTTGTGTTACTGGGTGCCAGCTCGAGTTGGAGAAATGTTATTAAGTAAACACCAGTTTGCCAATGCTCCTTTCCATGTGTGGGAGCATTCAGCCAGTCCTGGAATTGAGCCAGCAGCATAATGAGGTGGTTTTTCCCATTTATTGCTTCTATTCAGGACCCCCTTAGACCTTGCAAAGCGCCTGGAGCCGTGCTCACAGGTTGACAGTCACAGATATCAGAGAACACCGTGACTCATGACCCAAAAGCACGTCCCTGCTCCCGAGCCCTTCCAGGGCAGCCACCATCCCTCATGCTACTACGTCCTTAAGAAAACCTTCTGCCTTGCCTGGCTGACCCTGCTTGGTGCACAAGAGAGCCCTTCCCAAAGGGGTTTCCATGAGCAGCTTCTCACCCTGCTTTGTCAGGCCAGGACACTGTATGGCTGCAGCTCCAGCATCTCTTCTGTGGTGTTTCCCAGAGGGGAGCTGGAGAGCTCAAGGTTTGCTGTCGATGAAAGATCTCCAGGGAGATCATATAGCAGCCTTCCAGTCCCTGAAGGGGCCTACAAGAAAGCTGGGGAGGGACTTTCTAGAAGGGCATGGAGTGATAGAACAAGGGGGAATGGTTTTAAATGGGAAGGGGGTAGATTTAGATTGGATATTAGGAAGAAATTCTTCACTGTGAGGTGAGGCCCTGGCACAGGCTGCTCAGGGATGTGGTGGCTGCCCCCTCCCTGGAGGTGTTCAAGGCCGGGTTGAATGGCACCTTGAGCAGCCTGGGCTAGTAAGAGCTGTCCCTGCCCATGTACAGGGGTTTGGAACTTGATGGTCATTAAGATCCCTTCCAGCTCAAACCTGTCTGTGATTCTGGGATCTATGAAACCAATACTTCTGAGGAGGTCTAATGCAATACTTGTCTGGACAAGTTATTTTCCACATCCTTTACATTTTGGAGATCATACTTCAATGAATAAACTCAAATCCTGTGCTGAGAGCAGACAGGTCTGTGAGGAACAACTGGTAGCAGCTTCCCTCACATCCATTTCAAGCTGGGTGCTGCAAGATGTCTCCTGCAGAACAGAGCAGGGGTCACACTCCCACACACTGATGAAGAACACACAGAGGTGCACACATGTGCTACCACCACCAAACCAGGAAGGATTTTTAATAACAGCGCTCTGCCCTGGCCAGGGGAATGCTACAGCCTGGGCCGGGTCTCAGCACCAGCAGTGCATGTCAGGAGCGCGCAGCGGAGATGCTGGCGCTCGGTGATTTCACCAAGCGGACACCTTACAGAGCGAAGATGACAACCCTGTGAGTTATACAAGGGCTGCTATTTATTTTCTGGGGGTTTTGAGTGTGCCATGGCTGTTCCACGGGGAATCTGAGGACATCTGTTGTACACTGTTCAGGTTTGGCACAGCCCAGGCTACCTTTACATATGGTTATTAATTTCTTTAAGGAATTCCAACTCCACGTGAACAACAGTTGGATGATCACCATTAAAACACAAATACCAAACCCACCACCACAAGCTGCAGCAATCAGACAGCACTTCTGTAATACTCAAAGTTCTCCCCCCAACAGTCATCAGAAAGTAGGAGCAAACATCCAAGGGCTTTTCAGCGTGCAGAGCAACTGCAAGCAATACTTTCAACGTGAAAGTCAGCTGTAATTCAACAGTTTCAGGTAAAGTGTTGAATTAAACCTAATTGAGAAAGGAGTTCTACAACAATCAGTGTTGCTTAGCTCCTGGGCCAATCTCAATTTCAGTCATTAATAGACAGATATTATGGATACTATGGATATATGTATATGTGTTTTCACCTCCTCAAGTAGGGGCATTGGGAAACTAGGTGACTAATCCTCAGGTATTCATAGTGATGCACTGGTAACGATGTCCATCTCTGGTTTACAGAAGCATTGGGCCAAGCTACGTGAAGCCCCCAGGCTGCTGACTCAGCAGGACTGTGAATTCTGAAGCTCCCTTTGGCTGGGAGCTGGCTCAGAGAGGTATGCCTCTGCAGCACTGCGGACATCACCCGTACTTCTGTCCAGAAGAGGACACACAATGCTGAAGGTGCATCAGCTGACTGGTGCTAATGAAATCTTTTGAGAGCCTTTACAAATAATCCTCTGGAATTACCTTTAGGAATTTACTTGAAATGAGACTGGCCAGATCAGGTCAGGGAACATACCCACATAGGCCCATCACTGCGCTCCTGTCCAAAGGAGATGCCTATGGAGCTTCAGAACAGGCAGGTGGGGACTGATGGCTCCTCGAAGCCTCCTACAGCTGTTGCAGCACCAACTTCCAGGTCTATACAGAACCAACACTTAGTGCAGCCTGAGAAATACAGTAAGGAATTTACTTAAAAACACAAGCCCATATCCTCTCTCATGCAAACATTGTGCTTAGAAGCTGCTCCAGGATTTAACACCTGCCCTAGCAGCTCAATCAGACCCCCCTTTGCACTTTTGTGTTTTCACCTCACCAGGAGTGCAAGGGTAGGGAACATGGCACCTTGAGGATATTACTTCACACACAACTGTCCCTGCCTGTGGCAGGGGGCTTGGAACTAGATGATCTTCGAGGTCCCTTCCAACCCAAACCAGTCTGTGATTCCATGATTTAAGAATGCCAAATCAGCAGAGTCTTTCCATGCCACAAAGTTGAGATGCCTCCATGTTTCAAGAGGACAGCTTCTTACAAAAGTAGACATGACAGGCACACCCAAGCCTGCCCAGTGGCAATGACCTTCGGTGATGGGCAGTGGTGGGCACTCAGTGCAAATCAAGCCTGTGGTCACAGATAATGCCGTGCCTTCTCCAGCCATCCCCTCAAACAGGCTGCACTCCCCCAGTGACTGCAGACTGCCCAGCTAGTAGCATAATCCTGCTCAGTGCCCTGTAGCTGCTATTAAAGCACAACCAAAGCGAAGGGGAAAGGAGGGCCAGAGGACACGACAGTTTTACTGTCTTGATTTTCACTACACAGGGGCAACAGGAGGTAATTTTAAACAAACTTATTGCCATGAAAATTGATGTATTAAGATACAAACTGCTTACAAACACTGGAAAAAACCTACAGGCGTTTGCCACAACACCAAGACCGGTTCAGAGCGCTTTTGTTTGGCAGCGCTTGCTCCTGCAATGCTGTTTACAAGAGACACTCTCCACACCCAGCTTACCACAGTCCATCTGAAATCTGAGCAGCCTTCAAATGGACAAGGAATGGTAATAGGAGAATGAGAGAAAACAAATCAAAGACAACCAATTAATTTTCATCTCTTACATTGTTCTTGTTCAGCCGGGAAAGGAGAAGTTTCCAAGTGAGTTCAGAAATGTTGTGGGCCCCTTCACCCGCTCCTGGGTGAAGCACCCGCTCCTCAGAAAAGAAGGTAGGAAAATGCTAACTACAGGGAACAAAGCAGAACCACTGGACTTTATAAATCTGGGAATTTGGGGGGAAAAAAAACCAAAACCCTGTATACAAAGAATAAAGAAAAAAATGTATTTAGTTACATGTGAGTAAGCAGAGTTCCAGGTCGGGAGCCTGTTTTGCTCATAAACTAAATGCTGGTGCACAATTGCAGTGAAAACTTTACACAGATACAACAGAAGAGTCTGTGGGAGATGTCAACAATAACAATACCATCCTTTTCTACTGTGGAAAATGCTCCTTTTCTGTAACTTCTGGAAGTAGAAGATCCTTCTGCCCCTCTCCCTACTTCGATGTGTAAAGTTATGCATCACAGAAACCAGCAGTACTTCTCTCTCTTTTTCAAATGAAAAGTAACACGTGTTCTGTAAACCCCAGGGCTGCCATCCTATCTGCATGGAAGCCAAAATGTAATAATAGAGCTCCAGGAGAGGTGTGAATTTCTTCCATTCATCCCCAGTTCACTGACTGGCATTCACGGTGAGGAAGCCTACCTATTAGGCTAGTTAGTTAATAGCCAGGCTAGTTATGATAATTCCCAGGGATTTAAAACAATAAAGTAGTGATTTCCATAGCATTACAGGAATCAACTATAACATTAACACTGAATTTCAGGTATTTTCTCAGTCACACTTTTCAAGCTGACACACACAAACCCAACTAACTGCCTGTGTGCAAACCAACTCGAATGCACGTCAAGAGTCAGCTTTTTCAGGGGAAGGAGGAAGAGAAAAAGTTTTGCCAACTTTCTGCACCTTTGCAGATAAATCAATTCTTCAGTGTTAAGCCTTGGATGTTACAGAGTTTAAAATAAAGTGTATGCTACAAGAGCATACAATAGATAGGAAACAATTTCTGTAAGATTTCTAATAAATATTCCTCCTAAATTCAAGTGTCTGAAAAAGCCTGTGTGGTTCATGGACAAGATACGTGATCTTGTCCATGTATCTTGTGTCCATGAAGCAACACAAAGTGTTGCTTCACTCAGAGAGAAAATAATTTCCCAAGGCACAGCTGTCACTGCTTGCTGAAGGAACACTCTTAGAAGGTGTTTCTTCACTAGTCTTGAGATACCCCAAGTGGCTGAACACCTGCAGTATAACAAAGTCTGAGAAACATAGCTATGAGAGTGTAGGCACAGGCAGGAAAGCAGCTACATGTGGTTATCAAGGAGTAACCAGGGCAGGAGAACTGTGAGAATCAAGGCAAGACAGGGACCCTCAGCTCCCACACAAGGCTGAGAAAGTCCAGTCAAGCCCTTGACCAAGGCAGCCTGGAGACCTCTCAAATTGGAGGTATCCCCTGTGCATACACACACACTCATACACACTTTAACCTGCTGAAGTAAAACTGTTGGGCAAAGGGTGAGGTTTTAGGAGAAAAATGAGTTGATCTAATGGCTGGTGATGATGATGAAGGAAGTAGTCCCCTTCCTACCACCCACTCACTTTTCTTGACCCTTGAGTGAGCTCACTCAGTTCACTGGTTTTGGTAGGTAATGTGTCACATCTCCCAGTCATACTGGTTTACTGATAGTTAAGTGCACTGACCAGGAGCCGCTGCTACTGCCACAGTAGTTGTGAGCTTCTGGCCAAGGCTGGACATGCTGCTTCTGGTACTGACAAACTATTAGATGGCTCACTTTGTGTCACCTGCTAGACACTGTGTAATAAAATTAACTGCAGTCTTTGCCAGAAGATTGTGTACCGATTCCTGCAGAGATCCCGTGAAACCTTCTGAGCTCGTTCCCAACCATCAGCACACACACCTATATTAAACTCACAAGTAGAAGCACACTCTGCCCAGGCAATAAGGATTCCAGGAGCAGTCCAAGCTGCACCACCTGGGTGCCTTCAGGCCATCTATCAAACTGGTGAGAAAAGCATCTTGCAGATTCCCAGAGTGATCTGTTGGCACCAAAGTCACAGAAATCCTGGTCTGTCATCTCAGGAACAGAGGTGGCGATTCCAACTCTGCTTTGTTCCTCCCTACGCCACAGGTGAAGGTCAGGCACATTCAGTCAGGGTCACGTTGGCACATCAATCAGTATTTTCCAAATCCAAGGTGTCATAATTAAAAAGGTTAATAGCACAGCTAAGAAGTTAGAAATGCCAGGGTCTGTGTCGCCTCCCCAACATCAACTGATAAAACTTATCAACACATTAACAGCACTGTCTCAACAGGAATTTCTAGCAATAATCAACTAATTTGCTATTTGTGCACTTCATATTACATAAATGCATTACTTTGCTGTGTTTCACTTGTGCCTTATTCCACTTCACCGATGTAAAAGTGCTAAGCCTAATTAACAAAGAAATATTGCATCTGGAAATAATGATCTTTCCCACTCACTAAATCTTGCCATTTGAGGCAGAGGTCTAATTTCTTAATTTTACACAAACCACTGCTGTGGAGGCCTAGCTTCCTTAGGGCACAAACTCTCTGAAGACATCAGGCTATTTTAAAGACATCAGATAAAAACAAAATTTAAAAACCTTACCACAGCATCAGCCACTCTTTCATTTTACTAATACAAGGAATGTTTGCAGTGGGCACTCAATATCATATTTAACAGAGCCCAGTTGGTGTTCAAAATTGCATTCACATTTTATTTAGGGGAAAAAAAAAGAACTATAAAAGGGTACATGGAAGTTCAGAGATGTGAAGTAAAAATCTCCTTCGTCTTTAAGAGAGGGAGAATTCCACCTTTCAAACTCAAACTAACACAACGCTAACACTTGTAAAAACACAACACTAACACTTGTAAAAATGGGGGTTAGGAGAGAAAAAGAGAAAAGTCTTTCACTGGGAGGAATACTGGAATAATATTCAAAACCAAGTATTAATTGAAAAATGTCTTAGATTAACTGCAAAGTGGAAAAACTTTGTAATGCTGCTAAAAGCATTATCTAGATGGACAAAGTCTTCTAAATCACTTCAATATGATTGAAGCACACCTGAGGTATAAAAACTGCATTCAAAAAACCAACTTGTGTGATGTGCCCATTAAACTGGGCTAAGGCAGTTGTTTTCTGGATCCATGTTAGGATATTGAGGTGAACATTTGGCATCAGGAAATTCTTAATATGAACTGGCTGCAACTTTGGTAATTAGAGCAATAGAAGTCTTTCACTGTTTAGGACAACATGCACATTACCCCATGCGCACACATCACGATACGCACATCACGAGCGATGTAGTAGCTATTTCATGGTCTTAAATAAGAAGTTATTTCAAGGTTCAGCTTTTGTTTACCATGTGCACTAAACCATTTCTGTACTGCAAAATTCTGAAGAGTCCTTTTTACCTAACTACACCACCAAAAATATTATTTCAGAACAACAAAGACTAATTGTCCAGTAAGCAAAGCGAGTGACTCCGGATTGAAGAAGGCCCATCAGTGAGAGTGTTATTTCTTCGGCAGACAGCTTTGGTCAGTGCTCTCTTCAGGATGTCAAGCGTTTGTTTCAGTAGCTTTGACGTGTCTCTGCTGCTTGCTGTCTTGCTGAAGCTCAGTTCAGGCAGTGACCATAGTTATTCATTAATCCAATTGAAAATTATTAGAATTAAACTGAGAAGACCAACACAAATGCCAAAAATAACCAATGCACATGCCTGTGAAGGAAAAAAAAGCAACACTTAATGTTTTCCTGAAGGAATATTTTAAATTTGTAAGGTTTATAAATAATTATCAAAACCCCTGTAATAGCAGGTTTAAATAGTGTCTTACAAAATAATCTTTAATGTTTCAAATTACTCAGGTTTTGAACACAAGGTATCTGCTTGGGGGGGAATTAAACTAAGCCCTCTGTGGGATAGTTTCACTGGGGGCTCTCAGTGCAGTCTGGTTTGCTTGTTTGTATTACCCATCTGTAAAAAAAACAATCAACTTTATAACTCTGGACAAATTAATAAACTGGATTTGTGTTTTACTCAAAATGCAATTCAAGTTACAATAGATTCTTTACATTTTTGAATAGCCAGATGATAATAACACCACAGTAGGTTGTTGATTTGTAACAACACCCCAAATCTGCTGGAACTAGCCAAGACTTTAAGTGGTCCAAGAGCATCTTTATTACATTTTCTTTCAGATTCCCTATTTTGTCAATAAAGGAGCAGCCCCATGAATCATAAGAATAGCAGGAGTATGGATAGTCTGTCAACATTTTAGCTACTGTCATGAAGTTGCTCTGCTGAGGAATAGTTAAAATGAAGACAAACAGTTGCAGTGCAAAAGGAGCAGGCTGCTGTACAAATTCCAACGAGCCCTACTACACCAAAAGAGAAACCATGAAGAGGAGAAGGAAGAAAAAAAGGAAGAGGAAAGAAAAAAAGGAAAAATATGTTTTTGTGAAGGCTTACACAGAAAACAAGCATAAACACTGTTTCACTTAAATACAGTTTGGCTTTGTCCCAGCTCCCCAGACAACATCAGAGTAATGCATCAGAGTACAACTGAGGAGAAATTGGATTAAAAGTTAACATCTGAAAGCTGTAGGGGAAAATGTGTATTCAGATCAACACTCTGGCACAGGGACATGCTGCTAGTCAAAAATCTCTTGTGAAGGAGGTTCAGAAAGACTAGAGCAATCATGAAGGATAAAAGAAAATGCTCACAGATTTTGTGAACTGCAATGAAAACAAGAACTTTGCCCCTTGAATTATGTACTTTATAGTGCATTGAGATGCATCTAACATGAGCCTGTTAAAACATAACTAGCACACAGGACAAAAAAAAACATACCCCAAGTTTCTGTCGTGATAAAAAGTCCTCTCTGCTGAGTTTAAGGTAAAATAGTCCAGGGTATACAAAAAGCAAACATGTTGATGTGGTTGAACCTGTAAAAAACACAAAGTGATCTTTAGCTTAGAGAAAGAATCAAGCATATGAGCTTATCATAATACTGAATATTTTGAAGAAAATTTAAAAAAAAAACAACTAAAAATGAGTAACAACAACTTACCAACTACTCCAAATATATTTTTAATGTCTGGCACGTACATTGCAAACAACACAACAACTGTATTCAGTGTTAAAGTGACCAGAATATGGCAAATCCACGACACAGGCAGATGAGAGAAAAATACCATCACTACAGCTTTCCTTGCCTATATGGTAAGGAGAGAAACACTGCATGAGGAAATACATACACATACATATATTTAATATTTTATCAATTTCAAAACATGAACTATTACATCATTTCAGATGTGGAAGTACATTTTAAAAATCAAAATGCAAGAAATTTAGGCCTAGTTAAGTGTTTTGTCTTTCTGTGGCACCGAGTTTAGTCTAGTATTAAAGCAGCATTTATCACACATTAGTCCTAGGGAAGTATTCCTTTTTTTACAGGGACAACAGAAGGTCTTGGGGAGGACACTGTGTCTCTGAGCATGTTTGGTAGCATATGTCAGCATGTTGCCCACTGATAGACAATCTACACACTACTTATATATACATAGTTTTGCACAGATAATTTTGGAGGGAATTAATTTTCAGTTCTACCATGGTATTGATAAACTAAAATCAGGGGGGTTGGTGACACAGGCCAATATATGGTTTTAATTTACAAATAAATTGAGTTTTCCTGTGTAAGTGTGTTTGTGTGTGAGTGCGTGCATGCAGAAAGGAAAAATCAAGTCAGCAAAACTTAATTTAAGGGGGGTGGGGGGAGTGGAGGAGGAGGGGAAATCAAACTAAATAAACTTTAGAAGTTCTGAGTTCTCTAAATTCTCTAAATTAAAAACAATGCTATGGGCTAGTTTTAATGTGAGATCTGTCTCAAGAGCACAAATTACCTTAGTGGTTAGTTGTTATTTTGGAGCTCTCATGGAACATATGCAAATATGTGGTCTTTGATCAATTACTTGACAAGTGAGTAAGATACACAAGGCTAGATGCGACTCAAATACTACAGTCTGCAAAGCATTAGTGTTACCAGTGCTTGTGCCAGCTTCAAAACACTGAGGAGTACTCACTGGGAAGTGGATTAGAGGGACTGTCAAAAGCACAGCAAACAGTATGGCTACTTTAACCGTCATGGTGACAACATCATGCGGCAGGTACCTGCTGTAACCCTGCAGCAACTCAGAGTCTACTTTGTCTGAAAACAAGAAAACAAACATAGAATCATAGAATGATTAGAGTTGGAAGGGACTCCCAGAGGTCATCCAGTCCAACCCCCCTGCAAGAAGCAGGGACACCCCCAACTAGATCACGTTGCTCNGGAAAGGTGCTCCAGCCCCTTTATCATCTTTGTGGCCCTCCTCTGGACCCTCTCCAACTGGTCCATGTCCTTCTTGTGTTGGGGGTTCCAGCACTGGACACAGTACTCCAGGTGAGGTCTCACGAGGGCAGAGTAGAGGGGGAGAATCCCCTCCCTCGACCTGCTGGCCACACTCCTCTTGATGCAGCCCAGGATGCGGTTGGCCTTCTGGGCCGCAAGAGCAAAGAGCTTTGTTAATCATTTGAGAGCTAAGATAATTGGCAGCACATACTAAGCTTATACTCAAACTGATCTGTTTGCTTGTGACTGATAGGGGTAAAGGTAAGCATTGCTTTGGCATTCCTGATACCCCAGAATCTCACAGAATCAAAAGGTTAGAAAAGACCATAAAGATCATCAAGTCTCGAGATAACTGAGAAGACTTCAGTCTGTTAGAGCCTCTGCTGAAGCCAAAGCTACCTAAAAAGAAGATTCTAATATGTAGGAGAAAACATTAAAAAGGAAGATGATGTGCCATGGAGCTAAGTATAGTGTAAAACTCGTTCTACATGTCCAAAACAGTGAAAACTAGATTTGGGTTTGGTTCAACTAGAAGCCAGAAAAAAGTTAATTTTGATAAACTGGCTGAACTGAACTTCAGGAGATTCTTCCCCAGAAAAAAAAAATTATATGCAAGGTAAAATTTCACTATTTGAAAGAAAAGCTGCAACTCTAATGTAAAGGAAGAAAAGAAATCTTCAAAGCTGTGCTAGCATATGCACTATTGTTGGCTGTACCTACCAATACACTGCTGGATTACTTGGGGAGGGTAACTTACCATCAGCTATCCTCCTAAAACATATCTCCTATTAAGAAAAAATAAAGCACCCAGGCAATTACAGGGGAATGAAGTGGCAGTGCAACCAAACAGGCCACACACTTTAAAAGTACAGTTGTGTTTTCTTCAGCAGCAAGAGCCTCGTGTGCTCCCATGATGCTTCAGCTCTGCAAAGCCAGCTAACTCTACTGTTGAATTACTCCAGTACCATATACTACAGACGCATCATAACCGTTACTTTTGCACTATTCAAGGCAGAAATGTAGCAAGAAGTGATGAATCAGTGATGAATCCTTCACCTCTGATTTTTACCTCTTTAAGGTGAAAATTTTCATTAAGTTAACAGCAGAAGTCAGAGCCCTGAAAGCGATCTCTCCCCTCAATTGTCTTTTTTTTTCAGCATACCTTGATTCTAGGCCTTTTTGGACTTCAGAATGGACCAAAATTTCCACCAAAGTCCAGTTGTCATGTGAAGTTTCAAATTCACAGAAAACATAATAAACCATATAAACCATAAAAAAACAAGATGAAGCATGTCTCGTTTCAAACAGTAAACTCTCTTTTTTTGTTGTTTTGTTTTCAATTTAAAATTAAATGTTTTACATTTTCTCAGACTGGTGGTTTAGAACAAGGGACAGATTATCTCTATTTAAAGAAATAAGTTAATTAAACAAGACAACCAAAAAGTGAAAAAAAAAAGAGAAGCAGCTTTCAAGGGGGGAAAAAACCCCAACACATTTACAGATATTCAAAATTGGTTCCAGCATTTTTGGCTCTTGACTCCCAAGAGTTACTGAAAGAAATCAGGCCATAAATGTTCCAGTGAAACAGACTAAAAAAAATACAGTCTAGAGAGGGTCTTATCCCAAAGAAGTCATGATAGTGAAGGTAACAGGATGTTTATTAGGACTAATACTGTTCTTTCCCCCCTCCTGTTGTTTTCTTTTTTACTTCTTGCTCAGATCTCATCTGGAGACACATGGTTATCCCACACAGCCTGCTGAATCTCTCAGAATGGCACCCAAAATTATATTTTCCTACATACCATGTGGAAACAGTCAGGAAACTGTAACAGAGCCTTATAGGCTATTAGGGCTTTCAAGATTCCTCATATAATTTTTCAAAGGACTCTGAGTGCCAAAGGAACATTTTCAGACCGTAACAGTCAGATACACACTTATACCTGGAGAAAAAATTACAAGAACAAACCCAAGAAGCTACACACAGGCAGAACACCTGCAAGCCTCCATGCCTCCCTACTGTTAAAGGCAGCTTGTTGCGTGTCAAATTCCTCTCATAAAAGCAACAGCCTCAGTGCTACTTAGGGACTATCACAGGGTTAATAAGTGATAAATGCTGCCAGAAGATGGAACCTTAGAAAAGGCCTTTCAAACTTGTTGGACAAGATTATCAGCTCTCAGATTTTCTCACAGACCACAGTAAACTCGTTCCCAGCTTTTAAGTGAAAATATTATACAGTCCAACATATAGTGGCAATCAGTAGTATAATTACACAGTACTAGAGAGCAGTAAGAGATTATCAGCTACAGTTTAGGGACCAGTGTCACATCTATGCAGCATTTTAAAGCATAAACCCAGCAAAGTTTAGCTATGGTACACGTTGAAAAGCCAATGAGACTGTAACACTTTGCAGGGATACTCTTAAGTCTTCACAGGAACAAGATCTCTTGGGATTCAGATGTATCAATACACAAACCAACTTGAACTGCTCCAGACACAATGCATTTTGCATTTATCATTAGCCTTGATTCCAAAGAATACCTAAACAATATACTTACCATAAAACGTCAGGTACCCAAACAACGCAGACATGAAGTAAATTAGGAAACTCAGACCAATTGCTGTGACAGTTACATTCTGCATTCTACTTTTGGATGGACTAAAATGAAAAAAAAAACCAAACCCCAGAAAATTAGTGTTGCTTTATCTGTACTGTGGACTATTACACACAATGCAATCTAAACAGCATTTTGCCTTTCATAATAAAGCATCAGTTTAATTTATGGCCACAGAGTATTTGTGGAGGTCTGTGCTGTCAGTAATATGTAGGTGTTTTTTAAAGTATTTTTAATCTGGTAATTGAAGAGCACTTTTCATGCAGACAACTAATATTGTCCCCATCTTGCAGGAAATTTAGACATAGCAGAGTATCTTTTAAATCAAAATTTTGATTTATACAGGATGATCTAGACTCAAAGCCAGAAGCAGAACCTGGGTCAAAAAAAACCACTGAATCAGGCATGGACAAATGCAGATTCAGTTACCACAATAAAAATTAACTAGTAAGTACCTTATCAAATGACCTTTTTTCTCCAGATTGTCCAGGCCAAAAATGTACTGACACTGATGATGGAGCCATATTTGCTACTTTTCTCTCCTGTAAGAGAGGAAAAGCCAGTACAGACTATAACTGTACATTTCCCAGAATCACCAAAGCTACTTAGCCTGCATTTTTGGTAGCACTGACTCAAAATTAAAAATTATTCAAGATTAATTTAGGGGAATTATTACATAAATATTATAATTATATTTTAATATTGTGTGTGTTTTCAAACATTACCTTTGGAGCTCACAATAGATGGGTAAGACTGAGGTATGGCAGAGAAAAGAGAAGGCCATAGTTGGTATTGCATAAGCACTCTAAAATAGAAGAAAAACATCTTGTGGGTTATTTGTTATTACAGACAGTTGGAAAAATATCTGGATAAATTTGGAATTCAGTTCAAGCGTTGGAAGGCAGTGGAAATCTTTCCACATTAATGCTTTGAGATAAATCTCCAACAACACAGGATGACATCTCTGAATCATTCCACAAAAAATGGACCTTTTCCATTAGCATCTCTTCAAGCAGTGGTCCTCACTTACTGTTGCATGGACAGGAGAGGTCAGGCTGTCTGTAAACCAACAACTGAAAGATTCTTTTTTTCTAGCTATGCTGAGGCCAAGCACTTATATAAAAAGAGTAGGACTTGTCTCGGAGTCAGTGTGCTATTCATGAAATTGTCTACATCTCAGTGTCCATAGCTACCTGTCAATTTGCTGATTCCTTCATCCTGACTTCACTATTTTCTTACCAGTCCTGCACAAAAATTCAGATACAGTGTCAACAAAATAAAACTTGCTTTGGCATTTGAACCTTTAAGGCAGTTATATAATTAAAGTCGCAACCACACAGTTAGTGGAATGTTATTCAAAAATTCACAATGAAGAGATGAATCATCTAATGCAGTTTCCTTCAATTGCCAAGAGGAATAAGCCGAACTATAGCGAACACTTGTGCTGACATAATCAGGCCCATACTGGTAAAAAATATGTCACTTTCTATTGACAAAGTTAGAACTAAAGAAGAAGCAGAGCTGAGTCCCAAGATTCTTCAAAGCACAAAAGGCCAGACAAAAGGCCAGAATCTCACAAATTTCTTCTTTGATCTACAGATAACATTTGTCTTATGTTTGCACTGCCCGAGTTGTTTTTATTTTCTTTTTCCTGGGAGATGGGAGTGGATTTTTTCAGACAAATGAAACCAACCCTGTCTCTGCTAAATTCCACTATGTTACAGGCCTATCCTATATTTATTCTTCCCTTTTTCCTTTCCTCTTCACCCCTCAGAAACCAAAATTCTACATGATCCTTCCTCTCTTGCAAGCCCTGATAAGCGGTGACATGAGTGAAACACCACATTAATGAACACAAACCAGGGCTGGCACCCAATGAAACACACAAGATTGCATGAGGACAGAATAATCATCTTCAGGTAGAAAAAAAACCCAAAAACAACTCAAAATGAAGGTCATGTCTAGACAATTTCAAGAAGCCTGTTCTACCTCACTAGGAACTAAAAGCGTGCGTACAGTCCGGCAGCAGTTAACTCCCAGCCGAGGGCACACCAAGCTGGCTTGCTTTGGCTGCATCATGAGGCTGACCACCACTGCATCTGTTATACTTTATACTCTGGTCACATTTGCTAAATGTTTTTATAAAATGTTAACTTGGACAGCCAGCCTTTATATAATAAAGAAAGAGTGAGACTGCATAACACTTGGCAGCAGGTATAGGAAATATTTCAGCAGCCTATAACTAGTTTTACAGAAGAATAGCTTACCCTGGATAGAGTTTAAACCCCAATTCTTTAAAAAACCACCACCCCACCCCCCCTTTAAGTTTGTGAATTGTTAATAGAGATTACCTCTTTTGAAAGATGAAAGAGTCTTGCTTTACAATCCCCAGAAGAATTTGAAACCTGTAAGACATACATGCAAAAAAATGACATATTGAAAGAATAAGCCCAAACCACAGACATGAAACTTTTTCTTTTCTGGGGTGATTAAGAAGGAATTTAAATTAAAGGTAATTCTGAAGGTGTTGATGTTAAAAAAAAAAGCATTACAGTTACTAATAAAATTAGAAAAACTTCAAAACAGCATGCACTTTACCTGTAAAGTCTCTATGGCACTATTTAGAGGTAGAGGACATGGAATTGACCATTTTTTTATCATAATCTGCAAGGACAGAATACATAATGTATGAATGATACCCTAAAAATCAGTTTATGTACATGTTGGCAAAATATCACTGCTGGTATATAAAGCAGTGAGCTACACCCACAGCAAATTACCAGGCTTGACTGGTAGATGATAGCCAGGCCATAAGAAGGAGACCTGACAGAAAAACTTTCGAGTGCCATTCCATACAGCTGCTTACTATGCACAGCTGGCAGCCTTATGGCATACACTGAAATGAGCTCTGACATTAACTGAAATACAACCAGCATTCAGCTCTCTCTGTGCTCCACACAAACTGCCTCCCATACAGAATAGCTGCTGTGTTAGCTATCCCAGGCTCTTTCCCTAAGTAGACAAGCCCTCAACAGATAGAGCAGAGCCTAGGGCTAATCTTAAAAGGCAGAAACATATGGTTTGGACTAGAAAGCAAAGGAAAAACAATAAATGCAATTATTGTCCCAGAATGTCATTGGGGCTTTAGATACACCCTGCTGGTTTAGGGACTGCCAAGTAACAGGGCTGAAAATCAAAGGGAAATTACAGCAAGAAATGTTACCTCCTTTTTCAGGAGCCTAGTTTAAAGTGATAGTTGCACTGCACTCCTCACCATAATTAATTTCCTATTGTCGTTGCCTGGCTTTAAAGGTTGTAATTCCTTTGAAGCCTAGAGCAAGTAATTAAAAACTTAATTACAGACTCGGTTTCACAAGAGTAACATGGAAGACAGCACTTCTCCTGGCTAGAAGTACTTTTTGCTCGCAGCCAAATGGTATTTCCCAGAGGTTTGGAATTAGGTGTTCCCTCTTGTCACCACTGCCAGGAGAAGCAAACAAATGCTACCTCTGGACAAAACATGGGAAATGAAACCACAGGTACACGGCATCCTGAGTCCACTGTGGCAAGAACACACATCTTCAACTGCATAAGAAACTCACAGCCACTTAAGGTACTGAGATAGGATGCAGCTTGCTCAACAGCAGTCTGCAAACTGTGAAAAAGGATTATCAAAGGAAACTCTCCAACCATGTTCCTGACACTACACTGGCACTGCTTTATACTCAGGATCTGGTCTTACCAGCTTACTGATGGCTACACTGCTTCCCCCTGCCCAACAGGAACTGTGTAGGAATGGCTCAAACCTGCACAGGGGGAGGTTTAGACTCGACACGAGGAAGCACCTCGTTACAAAGAGGTTGGTCAGACACTGGAACAGGCTTCCCAGGTTGATGCCCCGAGCCTGTCAGTATTTAAGATGCCTTTGGACAAGCCCTTAACAACAGCCTTTAATCCGGTAAGATCCTGGTCAAGCAGACAGACGAGATGATCATTGCAAGTCCATTCCAACTGAAAATATCCTTTCCTATCCTACCCTATCCTATCTGAGGAAGGGTTTAAGGATGGACAGGAAGATCCTGGTAGTACATCAAAAAGTTCACCTGAGGCAAGCAAGGAAGAAGGAGGAAAGGACCAAACCCTAAAATACAACTTGGGCCTGTTTCATAGGTGTGCATGACTGTCACATGGGTCACCCTTGCTTCATCTCTTTCTTGCATGCTAAGCAGTGATGAGCTCTGACCTGCGACTCCCCTTTGGGGTGGGACTAGGTGATCTTTTGAAGTCCCTTCCAGCCACTAACATTCTGTGATTCTGTGAGACACAGATGCAGATGCTGCTGCAGTTGTTCCATAGCTGTGCTAACTTCCCAGGAAGCCCAAGCTTGCTGGTTAGCTGAAGACATTTATGAGGCTGGACAAGAAAGCAATTTTGTTTTGTTTTTTAGGAGATCTCCGTTAGGAGATCTATTTAAAGGCACCCAGATAGGGGAAACAGAGCTTTGCAGGCTCCAAAGCACAAGGCTTGGTGGGAGCTCAGGCTAAAGCTGGAATAGACTTCCCAAGTGACAAAAAGGGGCACAAAACTAAAAAGGGGAAAGCAAAATGTGCCTGACAGTGGTGGAGGGAGAGTTTTCTGCAAGCTAAAGAGCACAGATATAAATATAAATATAAACATTGCAGAGGGAGGGCAAGACAAACCAAACCTAAAAAGCTGAGGAACATTTTTGCAAAATGAAGTTAATACATACTAAGAGAGGATTGAAATGGAAATAAAAAGAGACAAAATAAAACACACTAGGTGCACTTAAACTCTGTAATTATATTTGCCCACCTGCTTAATTATTCAAATGTTTGGGTTTCAAATTATGGTTTACTCTATATATCTAACAAGGTCTCCAACAGGAGGAGATTTTTGAATTGGCAGCACAGCCCAGTTAGCTGAGCAGTCATGCAGACAGTACAATCCTCCTCTGGAACCTGAAGCCTAGTTTATATGAGTGTTGCCTTTTGAGTATAACAAACATTTGGTTTGAAGTGAAAAAGCCCCTAAAACCTAATAAGAGATTCTAGGAGCAATAGGATATTTTAAACCCACACCAAAACCATTGCTAAAAATACAGTTGGAAGCTCAAAATGTTCTAATACTCTCAGTGATGATGGGTTTTTTGTATCCTGTGGGGGAAAGGGCTTTTGTATCCTGAGGGAAAATAGGAATTCCTTTATTCCAGCAGTACTGACAGCACTCGGCATAGAGGGGCTCCCCGTGCATAACATCATTCATTACATATGGCAGGTTCCCAATCTGCATCACATTTTGTTCTGGGAACATAAACAAGGGATTTAGAAAAATACCATCAGGAATCATTAACACCTTTGTTGAACAAGCTACCAAGAGGTCTGTCTCCACAAAAAAAAAAAAAAAAAGAAAAAAATCTGTCTTTACTCTTCAGAAATATTCAATATAGCAAGAGGGAGACAATTTAAAAAAAACCAAAAATAAACCAAAACAGTTTAACGATCACATTTAATTTCTCTTCAGATTCAGGCCAGGAAAGTATTCAACAGTCAGAAATAAAAATGCTCAGGACCTCACAGAATCTGGCTTTGGATTAACAGTTAAGTGTATTTGTTCTCCCAGATCAGCTCATCTCAGCTTTTTCAACTTTTTTCCAAGTGAGGACTATAACCAGTATATTAACTTTAAATGAAAAGATAACTGAAGCACGGCGAGGAGACACAGGACCTGCCAAAGCCCCACCGCAAAGCTCAGAGAACAAAGAGTTCTCTCTAGACCTTTTTGCTCAGTGCACTCACTAGCCCACAGTGACCAAGACATACACTGTCTATTGTACCTTTTCTGCATGCTGTATTAAAACTGTGGCTCGCTGGCAAAGAGCTGAGCAGATGGTATGCACTTGAAAATGCACAGAATTATTGTATATGCAAAATATAAATGTATTACTTCCATATGAGTTACTCAGTTTTCTTCTGGAACAAATTAAAACATATCTGCCATACAGAAATTAACATCATGTAAACTAAAACACCATTTCAAGAGCACGTATCACCCACTTCAAAGCAATTAGATACGAAAACTAGACCACAGTTAATGCCTTTGAGTTTCAGTGGCTAAAGCAGTCAGAGAAAACACTGGCTGAAGAGTATTGGTTTTCTCTAAACAGCCATAACAGCTCTTAAAAATTTTTGAACTCAATTGGATTTACTATGGCTGCTTCTTTGTCACTTAACAACAAAGCATTACTGCACAAATTTAACCATTTCATTAGAAATCCAGTGCTCTCTGTACTCCTTCCCTACTACAATACCCACTTTTTTGATACAGAGAATCAAAACTACACCCTGGCTTAGATCATTCCTGCTTGACATGTGTGCAAGCAAGTCTGGCTCCCACACCTTTCCTGAGCCTGAAATAGTTTTTCAATGCACCCACCCATTACAACCACTCTCTGTACAGATACATACGGATCCTCACTGAAATCCAGGAGCTTGGACCTGTTCTAAAAGCTTTTCAGTCACCTTCAGCTAAACACTTATTTCAGCATTACAGTTACCACCTTTTTTTCTTTCCTTTTTTTTTGAAAAGATAAATTTTAGTAGAGAGGTCAAAAGTTAAGGCAATTTATAAATATTACAGATGAATTTGCACTAGCTCTGGAGAGTCTGTGACTGCTACTCAATGCTCAGCTTAAGAAGAATACTTCCCAAGGTCCTACAAACACTGCAATTCTCCAGGGATACCCTAGGGAGATGTTTTGACAGCTTTGAAGTTTGGTTTTATCACATGGTTTAGTTCCTAATGGATTGCCTCGGTCTTCTGGATGGCATGTTTGTTCAACTTGCCTTCAACTCTGTTTATCTCTTTGTAAAACAGGTATTAAATGCAAGTCAATGCAAGCCAGAATGACAGGGGAGAGGGGTAAATTTTTTCAGGCTCCCAAATACAATTCTTGTTTCTATACCTAGATGACAGAGTGTGAGTTCTTTGGTTGCATTGCATATTACACATGTGCATTAACATACTTTTTCCCCATAAAAAGAAACTTAAAGGCACTTTTTCCCTCTTAGATCTACCTAGCAGGCCTCACTTTTGATATCTGGAAATAACTACCTCACAGGGGCCTTGAGAGGGTGAACATCACCGTCAAAAACCCCCATATGGCTCAAAGAAAAGAACTTTGCCTTTCAGCAGGAAAAAAGAATAAGGTCATTGACGTATTAAGGAATCTTGTAAACTACCTTAACGAAGTTCCAGTTTTCTTTGCCTTTTTTTCCAACTCCATCACTCCGTTATACATGTAAATTTAATTTATTGGGAGTATATTAAATTTTCTTCTGCACTAGCTGCAGTAATAGAAGCTAAGAAAACAGAGTTCCAATCTGTTACTAGTAGGGAAACAAAAGTAGGCTTGCCAGCTCCCTTCAGTGCACCGTCAGCAAAACAAAAATATTGTACATTTACCAGTCCAAAATATAACTATTTTAAATCTTTTCACATGCTTCAAAGTTCATATACATTTCCATACCTCAGCAAAACAAATATAATCTGTCCAAGCAAGCACATACTGAACTTAAGGAAAACTCTACATTTCAACTTAAGAAGACAGTTCACTTCAAAACAGGCTTATGAAAACATTCAAACAATAAGAGAAGTAGATAAGCTGTGCACAGATTTTTAACTTACCACAAGAGCAAAGTACACCATAAAGAAAAATGATAAACTACTTGTGTAGCCAAGAAAGCCTGTAAAATAACAGTAAAAATAAAAGAGAATTTATAAGGAAAGTGATCCTAATGTACAGCTAAAGCTTTACATTTTAGGCATGTTTTCTATTACAGTGCTTGGTATCTAGGGCTTAGGACTCAGAATAACAACATTCCAACTGCCTGTCACAGATCATTTATGTAGTTTTGTAGGGCAGAATTAGAACTGGCTTACCACTAATGGCATGCTGTAAGTAAATGCAGCTCTTTAATGTTCTGCTGTAAAGATTTTATTTTAGTATTGCAGACAAAATACTACTGCAACCCAAGTAATAGGTTAACTAGGCAGGGCTGGAAGGCAGAACACACTACTACTTAAGTAATCCCCACCATCACCAGCCCCCTGCCAGTTAAAATAAATAAATAACCCATTAAGTTTTTAAAAGTCTTCAATTGTAATTGCTACTAAAGTAGAATAATATTCGCTTCTCTCCTTTAATTACTCACCAATTTTAGGAAGAAGGGCAAGAGGAAAAACAATGCAGATTGAAGTAAGCAGGAGCAGCAGCCTCCCATCAAGGTACCAAGACCTGTTGGAAGATCTATTTATGATTGGTACAAAGTTCAAGGGTCCTAAAAGTTATGTTCTACTTTAGAACTGTTTTCTTAGACAAAATAATGGTAAGAAAAGAAAATAATTTCTAGTCTCACATGCTATTTAGACAAAGTTGTATTCCTAGTTTCTATGTTGTGATATAAAATAGACATCCTCCCAAATAACGAGGAAGCAGAGCACCATCCTGTAACGAACCAGCACTGAAGGTGAAGTTCCACGGGAAAGTATCTGAATGGATCAGGGGTGTGATGTGTGAAGTTATTTCTCAGCACCACAATATATAAATCCCTGCCTTTATTCAAAGCAACAATCAGAAGGCAAGGGTATTTAATACTACACAGATTTCTGACAGGAGTACTTACACAGTACATTACATGTATCGTGAATTGGATTACACAGAGTTGCAGGTTTACACAACTGGAAAAAAAAGGCAACATTCATTCCCACTTACTGCCCAACTTCCCCTCCTGTTTACTACTCCTACGTGACCGTAGTTCCTTACCAGCTCCAAGAGCTGTGAAACAGAAAGCTGAAGCTACCCAACCTATTTGTTTGGAAATTCAATTATGTTTTCTCAACACACCAACTCTCTTCTGACAAAGTTTCATGACACCCATGATCACAGTGTTCAAATAATAGAAGAAACAGTACATCACCTTTTAACTAATTTGAAATTATGTTTTCTATCCAGAGGTAATTTAAGAATTTAAGAAAGAAGAGGAATAAAGAGGACTTTTCTTCAATTCCACACAAAGCAATCACTCACTCTTTCCATGCTTCCACGCAAAAGCTAAAGGTCAGAAGGGATGGAAATTATGCTAATGAAATCTGCCAAGATGTTTACACTTAGAACTTTACATATTAAAAACAAAAGAGCCTTGTAAAGGATATGAAGTCTTAACGCATTTAAAATCTATTCTGAGGAGCAGAATCATCTCCAAATTAACAAAAGTGCAGATGTGCAAGTTGTTAAGAAACAGAAACATCTTGAGGGTGGCTCCCCCTAACTTGGTAATAACCATATCCTGTACTGATAAACATCTTGCACATCAGCCTCAACTTTACTACCTATAAACACCTTGGCTTTTGACCTTCAAGTTTATTTAGTCCAGGATATGGTTAGCACCTAATAAACAGGCAGCACCTTGAGTTATCATAAGGAAAGCAGCATTACACCCACATTAAAGAAAAATTACCATATGCATGTATTAACTACTGTCCTGCATTGTGGACAACTGCTTGTGTCAATTGGTTTGAAAAAATACTTAATATAAGCGAACAAAGAAATTTCAACGTTGAGGGCATCTTCATCATATCAAAAATCAAAGTAAACCTTAAGAAACATCTTCAATATTAAAAATTCCTCAGAATACATCATTCTTTAACAAAAAAAAATATTAGTAGCCTATGTCTGTTACTGCTAGAACTGAACAAGTAACTTGCCATGGTCAGCTCCCTGCTGCAGTATTTCTCCCATTGCTATCATTTACTGTTTACATATTTTTAAATGGTGTCATTCTTTCTGGTACAGTAGATGTACAGATTAAGAGGGACAGTATAACAGGAGCAGAGAAAAGTATAATGAATGCTACACCATGTGTCTATGTGGGACCCCGAATGGAAGCATGCAGCAAAGCCACAGCTGCCGTCGTAGCTCACAAGCTCAGCGGGACAGACTAAAAATGATGGTGGTTACTTTATGGTACATAAAAAACACTTGTGTGCAACTGGGAAATTGAGAGAGCAAAGCTGCAGTCAGATGATGGGAAGGAGAACTAATTTTGTAACTTGCTTAATTTTGGAGTATCACTTCTTTTATTAAAAAAAGACATACAAAAATTGACTGGAGGACCATTTGCTGGTTATCAAAAAATATGTCAGTTTTTCCCCTCAAAATGCTGTTCTAAAAATACACTTATTTTCTAAAGGCAAAATAAATGTTTTGATATTGCCTTTAGAATTAGTTTGATCTACAAATTGAATCCTGTATGATAAAAGCTTTCCAAATACAAAATACAGAATATAAATCCTTGACTCCACTGAAAAAGCTTTGGCATGCAGATGTTCCTCCTCCCTCCCCCATCTTTTAACTAAAACCAGACATTTATAAGTCGCTTTAATTTCATTCCCGAATGCAACAGGACAAGCAATTCATATGTTCTAAATTAGGATCTTACTCTCAGTCCATATCAATTATATAACACACAAGCAAGACAACTTAATTGCATCAATCATATCCTCCTGACAGGGTCATTAAATGTTAACAGAGGGCTCACAAATTACAACTTTTTAACACAATCCTCATTTGAAGCTATGTCCATGTCATCAAAACTATGTGGAATTCTTGTTATGCAGACAGACTGAAACAACCCACAATTAAAAAGTGTTCATACTGTATGGGTTTGGTTTTTAATAAAGACATGAAGATGTGTTACACACTGTCTCCAAGCCTTTTGAACACATACAACACCTGCTAACTTTTATCTATAAAAATAATTCAGCGCACAAAACAACTTTCCCAAGTGCACAGCTTGGGAGCGTCTATGCATATAAAATATTGTCACAGATAGTTTAACTGACACTTTTGATACATTCTCACTATAACTAAAGATAAATTCTGCACCCAAATGACAGCATATCTGATGCTGTAACAACTTAACAAAACCAGAACAGTTGTGCAACTGCATCTGGAAACAAGTGGTACAGTTAAAGAAGTTTAATCAAACCAGTCAATATTTATGTGCTCTCCATAAATAAGCTGCTGCTTAGATGTTCTATTTAATTGCCTTTTTTGAACAATCTCTTACAATTTAAAAACTCTGTTAATAAAAATATTCAATATATGCTGAAAAGTATGTGAAAAATATTATCTAACTCAGCAATTAATAGGGCAAAACATATGAAATATAGACGTGGGCATGAAGAGAAGGTGAGTTGTGTGCACGTACTGCTAGACTCCTGCATTTCAAACATTTGCATGGGCAAAGAAGAGCAGTCAAACTGTGTCAGAGGAACTGTGGAAGAACTCCCAGTAACAGAGCAGAAACCACATGAGACCCAGGCTGATAATCAGATTACTACTTTGAGTTAGTATTCCTATGGATGATTTCAGATCTTTCTAAATGCAGAATTGAACTGTAGTTCCAGCTAAGGAAGAAGTATGGGTGGTGTCAGTGCTGTCAGAGCGCTGAGCATCAGAACGGCTCAGATGATTTGCAATAACCAGTTCAACCCCTGTAACCTGTATCACACACCAGTGTTCACATCCAGAGGATCTGTACTAGGACCTTGATAAACAAAGCTGCTAAACAAATATACAACTCCTTAATGAAGTTTAGACTGTCTTTTTTTAAACAGAACAAACCTTTGTGCAGCATGCAAGGACCTCCAGATTCTAGCTAGGATGAGATTTCATCAGCTGTTTGTTTACAAGTGTATCTTTGTTGGGGAAAGCCACTTTGCATAAACAGAGCTGACAGAGAATTAAAAACAGGAGTAAGTGATGTTATATGCTAAATCTGGGGACAGACAGACTGGAATGCACAGGCAGGAGATATAGTGGCAGGCTCAATGCCAGTGTGTACGAAGACTGAAGAGTATGATCTTGAAGGAGAAGGTGACAGCACCCAAAGGAAAAGCTGATGACTATCACAGCTGGAAGAGATACATTAACAGACTGAAAATGACATAAATGTGGGGTAGTTTATTTAAGAAGCTCCTTACTAGAAACACTTGTAAGGGCCAGGAAGGTAGAAAGACAACACAAGATCAGCACCACAATCTATCTCTCAAAAATATGTTCATTACAAAATGGAAAAGTTATAAATGACAAAATAAAAAATTAACTATAGTACCTTTAAAAAAAAAAAACAAAACAAAACAGTTTCAAACTTACATTCACCCACAACATTCAGGGATAACACAGACATCACACAGCCTTGAGACAATTTCACGACATTTCAACCCAGAAAAAGTTTTGAGTTCAAAACATCTGAAACCAGCAGTTTGGAAACAAAGCCATAACACAATCTAAGATGATCTTTTATAAATTACAGCAGCACTGGAACAACTTGGATAAGATATTTCAGTGCTGAAGCTGCAATGTTTGTCCCAGCACAGGCACAGATTTCTTGTGACAGGTCGAGAAATCCAGGGGTGACACTCCTTACATACAGCTTTGTAGCTCAAGTGAAAAGAACGATTTCTTTACTGGGAGCCAAGTTACAGAATTCTAAACCAAGCCTGGAAACCTGGCATTCTTCCCAAGACAAGTCCAATTACTGGAGCAGGACAACAAAATATTTAAATTTAAATGTCTGCCGGTTTTTGTACTGTGGTTTTGAAATATGTGAAGCGATAACATGACAGCAGTTTAAATGTTTCTCCTCCTCTCCCTCCTGTCCCCTCCCACTTCCCCTTTTAAATTTTTACAGAAGGGAGATTGCTGTAGATGGAGTTTTGCCACTGACTTTACGGTCGTCTGATGGGAAATTGCTATGGGGAAAGAATGATGCTCTGTTTGTGTGTGCTGCAGAAGGCTTGCACATGCCAAATTCATTTCATATACCAAGAACCCTTGTAAATAACTGGGTTTTGTAGTATGTGAGAGAAGTGTCAGTATCCATCTCCTTCAGTAGTTCCAAACTACTTTCTTCAAGAGTGTATGTATTCTTCAAGAATGTATGATGCGTTTTTCCTTACCCACTCTCGTCTCCACTTAAGAACCCCGCAACAGCACCAGGAAGTTCAGACTTCACAATTAAAAGATAAGATGACATAGCTGCAAACAGAAGCAGAACAGATTAGTAGAGGAATAGCAATATCTCTGGTTGTAACACTTTGCATGGCTTAACCGGAGTGGTTCCAACTGAAACATCTCAACTATGTATTAGACACCATGGCATCAGAATCAGAATTTATTTTTTTTGATACTTCCTTTAAAAATAGCTGCAAATCCCTGAGCATTGTACCAATGTTAGCTAATGCTTCTAAAGAGACTGTTAGTCTTGTAACAAGGAAAACATAATACAAAGGATGGAAAGGCAAAATGATATAAAATATAGATGTGACCTGGGAATAGGGACCTACAGGCTTGAGGCAGACTACAGGGCTGCTGCACTTCTTCCTCTTTACTCTTTGTAAGACATTGTAAATTATGAGCATAAATAATAAGATTTGTTTCTATTAATAAAATTGTGTGGGTTTTTTAAGGCTCAGTTTGTTGTCCAATTGCTGCTATGCTAAATAAATGTATGACCAAAGTTTAAAGACAAGAACAGGACTTTAAAGCTGCTTTCATATACTGTATGGCTTGGCCCTAAGAGGTAAGAGAATTGTCACTGACATCTCTGCTTTTCCTCCTAAACCAATCATACCAGGATGATCCCAACAACATGAAGTGCAAAACTATATAGGAACTGTGAATCAGGAGAGAAATCATTAGTTTTTCTTATAGGAGTGTTGACTTGAGACCACACATCTACAGTTCTATTCAGAAGAAAGAGATGTGCATGCATATAAATCCAAAAGCTACTTCACTGCATCTCTTCTCCCTCTCACTATATAAAATCCCCAAAGGCATTATTGAGAGGGTTTTTAAATTACAATTTACACTGACCTGATACCCTCACATACTGTTCATGTCACTTTTTTTACATAAGCAGCAAGTATGTATATGAATCAAAACCCAGCAGAGAATTACTAAGAAAAATCGAGCATTACAGCTTCACTGAGTATCAAAGCCTACATGAAACTAATTTCCATCCTTCAGCAAGTAATCTTAGCAACATGCTGACAAAAGTTTATTTATTTTCAAAGCTTAACAAAAAAATCATCTGTTGTATTAAAATGTTAGTGTTCTGTATTTATTAATTCTTTGGAATGTTACTGTGGTGCATTAATGCTTTAAAATTAAAACATAAATTTTAAAAAGGTGAATGAGCAAAATTCCACAAGCTGATTTTCAGTAAGTATGTGGGTTTGACTTTTTTAAAGGAAGGTTTTAACTTTAAAAAAAAAAGTGTGAACTCAGACACTGCTGTACTAAAGCAGTTAATGTTGAATTTTGAGGAAGGGTAAAGTGGTCTCTATAAAGAAAGCAAATTCTATTAATACAAAGTGACATCTAGCTACCACAAGGTAAATTAAAACCATTTGGTAGGTCACAAAACAAGGAAATATACTTCACAATTAAAACCTCTGGGTTTTTTTCAATATTCAAGTGTATTTCCCTGTTGACATGTAGCTGTTGATTGTGACTGGTGAGGTATTTATCTGCTGTCCTGATTTTACTCTACTTTCATACAATTAGTGCAAATTCAACCACAGAGAACCTTACAGCATGCATTTTCTAAATCACCAGAATTTGGAAGTAAATTATTAACACAATCTCTCGCACTAAGCTACAGGCAGAGATGCATGTCTCACCTTAAGCAAAGGCAGATTAAAAAAAAAAATGGAAGTGGAAAGGAAAGCTCCTCTAAATTATAATTTATTTACTGATTAGCCTTATACACAAGCAAGTCGGAATTTTCATATCTTTATGTCCCTCAGAAAGATTTTAAACTTAGTTCTTTTGCAGCCTCAGCTGCAGAAAGCTTTTAATTAATTTCCAGATCAGATTTCCTCCTAATATGCAATCTGTCACTCTTTCCTTACATTCCTACTAGCCTCTGGCTAATCATTTGATCACTTATCCTTTGTTGTGCACTTACCCTTTGTTTTTAAAAGAGGGGTCCTGTTTCACTGAATTCCACTCCTAAGAAAGAAGCCAATCACGCACCAAGAAACTTGCACACGCTAAACATTTGTAAGCATCTTTCTTCCTTTCTCTGCGCGCATGGGAAACAATCTCTCACACAGTAGGACTCCCTCCACCCCCCAGTTTGTATTTCCTTGTATGTTCTAGAAAATGAAGGAAATATTTAATTTTATTTAATTTCTGATGCTTAGAAGCGGCGACGAATCTCATACATATACCTGACCAGGGCACCCATGCTAAATAGAGTTTATCCTGCTTTTTCTTCACTTGTAATTCTCCTCACAAGCAACAGCTCCTTGTAGCTTTTTTACTTACAGTATCACAGAACAGAATCACCAAACTCAGCATAAAAAACACTAACCACTGCGTAGTTCTCTGAAACACACTACAAAGTAAGCAAAGAACGTTGCTTGCTTGGTTTTTAAAGCTGAAACCAAACCAGCAAAGCCTCTTGCAAAAGGACAGAGCAACTTGAAAAAAATTATCTCAAATAGGAACTAAGCACAAGGCATGACAGACAAAAAAAGTCATGTATCCTTTGCTCCAAATAGGAAATTTTACTCAAGTCCCATGACACCCAACAAAGGCATGACAAGCTGTATTGTAAAAATTAAGCGTCAGCTATCCTTGGCAGTCTTAATGTGCAACGGAAGGAAGAGATTACACAGTCACAAGGCAAAGCTGTGACAAGTGAACACAGCAAAAAACATACTTTGTGCTTTGATTTATTTAATTTTTGAAGTCCTGACTTCCTCTGCCATTTTGAAAATAATGTTTTAATGACTTTTAAGGCAACTCTTATGACATATAAGCTTCATGTAATTGCTTCCTAATTTTTATGTAATAAATCTGCAGATGTTATATTTAAATAATCTTCAGTATGCACCAAGAAGTCCTTGATGGAAAACTAAAGCAGGTTTGAACTTCTCAACAGGTCTTGTGGCAGAAATGCCAGAAACCAGTATTCAGCAGAAATTGCAATTATATTGCTATTTTATTATTCAATAGGCTTACCACTGGCTTGAAAGCAGCAAGAAATTACATTTTTAAAACACTTTTCCATATTCTGAAAACTTAGTATTAGGTCTTTGACAGGAAAAAAATATGTCTGTAAAATATAAAACAGGTTATTTGATTTACATTTTCATTATTATAACCCGTAGGCCACCATGAGGTATGACTCTGTAATAAATATACATACCATGCATATGCTATTCTGAAAGTCCTTACAGTGCTTCAATACTGTTTAACACTAAGCACATATGCCCCTACTTGAAAAAACATTAATTGATGGAGAAAAGGGAAGCCAAGGTCATTCGCTGTGGGTTTTTTAAAATAGTCCCAAAATATGTTTTAAGAGGTGGCCCAGTCCTAAAATCAAATATGCAAGTGGCTTTCTGATTCCCAGAAAAGGAAACGTAAATTTCCTTATTATCGTACCCCCCCAAAAAAATCAACTGCTGAAGTCTAAAGCAATGATGCAAAAGAACATTAAATTTATGTGAAAACATATAATTTATTCATTCTTTAGAAAATGGCTGGTGATAAATACTTTCAAATAATTTAACTGAAGGGACTGAATGTAACTCTCCTGGTTAGTTTTTCCTAATCTACCACTGTGGCTGATCATATTAGAGTGCTATAAAGATGTCTTACGTTATTAAGCACTGTGCAAAAGTGAACCAAGCTGCTCTTCAAACTTCACACAAGAGAAGATGGGGAGATGGAGGAGAAAAGCATGGTAACTGCTGGCTCTTCAGCTCCTGCTTAAAAAAAGAGGGCTGCTGATTTGGGAGTCAGGGCAAGCAGACATAGCACACTTGCTTCTCATCTGGAGGAACACCAGATAAGAAATCACTCACAAATGCCTCCAGGTAATTAAGGTAAATTAAAATACTTCTAAGTCTCATTCTCTAAAGAGTTCAGTTAGCAAGATTGCTGTTTTTCCCACAATACTGAAAAGATTATAAGCTGGAAGACAGAAATAGCAGAATAAGCACTACCAGCCGCTGCACACTCCAGACCAACCAAGCTGGATCTTTCATACAAACTGCTGATGACAAAATGCTTTGGGTTTCATTTCCCTTTGCTGGTATGGAAGTTGTTTTAAAATTGAATCTGTCCTAATCCAAACAACGTGACAAAGTCCAAAAGAGAAAGCACGGAAAGATTTCAAGAATGAAAGTGAAACTAGAGAGGATTTTGGGCAAGCTCTCATTTTTCCTGTCTAAGAGTTAGAATGGAATAGCAAGATAGGAAGGAAGCACTTCAGTACTGAACTGTGCTCCTCACAAGTAATTTGCACTGAGGAAACAATAGCAATGTTGCATAGATGCCACCAAAAAACATCAACTATTTTGGCCCTTGTATCTCATAGCCTTAAGAGCACAGAAAGAATCCCCCCCCACACTCAAATTTTAAAAGTCTCACGATTACTCGATGCAATGTTTTTAATATCTCCTCTTAGTGTAACATTAAAAAGCAAGAAAGTTATTGCAACCACTTGCTTGTCTTTAAATACCAATGCAGTATGAACTGTGTGAAAGGACACGGAATGCTTGTTCACATGGAGAAATTCAGAGAACAGAAATAGGCTGTCAACTTCTTTGACAGTCTTCACATCGCAGACACTCATCCTGATATAATTCTGTTTCCCTTTTCTTCTAATTGTAGCTTTAACCTGAATTAATCTGGAACTTAACTATGGCAAGACAAAAAAAAAAAAAAAAAAAAAAACCTCTTTACTTTAA
>VXBZ01009180.1:72739-84038 GCA_013399135.1 Heliornis fulica
AAATTGGAAAGTGTAACTATATTGAGTACTAAAAAGTTGTCTCTACCACAAGTCTCTATTTAAGTCTCTTCCATAGTTAAATTATTTGTAGAAGTGATCAGAACAACTTTTAAAAAAGCCCAGACAAGATGCTGTTAGAGACAATAACCGCAGAAAAGTATCTTAATTTAATCACAAACCATCATTATGGTTACAAAAACACTGATGTGAGGAAGAACCTCTTCATGGTAAGGGTGACGGAGCACTGGGACAGGCTGCCCAGAAGGGTTGTGGAGTCTCCTTCCCTGGAGATACTAAAGACCTGTCTAGATGCCTACTGGTGTGACCTGCTCTAGGGAGCTTGCTTTGGCAGGGGGATTGGACTAAATGATCTCTCGACCTCCCTTCCAACCCCTACAATTCTGTGATTTTGTGATTATCTCATGCTCTCCAACCACATCTGAAATAAAATGCCATGTGATGCAACACACCCAGGTCTGATGACGGAGAAGGTAAGAGAAAACAATTCTATTTTTAGCCTTATTCCGAAATTAAAAATTTTGACAGTCTGGATGTCTGCCCAAGAGACACAATGCTGCTGGTTCCTTCAAACAAGCAGATAAACCAAAGAGGGGAACACCTACCAAAGTGATGTCCAGGGAAAGGATAAGCTCTACAATTAATTCCAAGCCCAGGTCCCATTCAGGACAATCTATACCACATAGTTCCAGCACCCCCATTTAAAATCTGCAGATGGACCAGAAGGACAAAAAAATTTCCTTTCTTTCTACACATTTCTTCCAGATTGAAGGCTCAGTCAGAGACCTAGAGAACTCTTCATGCCCCCTCCCCACTTTAAGAGCCCGTTAGCCTGCTGCACAGTCATCTTCAAAGACAATTCCTGACACAGCACTGCTCTGCTGACTTGGACTGCAGCATCATAGGACTCTGCCAAAGGCAGTTGTTAAGGAGAGAAATAACACAGCCAGGAGCCCTGTTCCCAAACAGAAATATAAATACTGACCAGAAGCTGTGATAGTTCCTTGCAGTGACAGCACAATACATCATCTGTGGGGGAGAAGGTGCCAAGGAGGCCCAACCTTCAACCCATGTTTCCACAGATCACCCTTCCTCATAGACTGGGGTGTGTGCTGGTGTTACTGACTCGCAGAAGGAAAGTCAGTCCTTGGAACCAGAAGAACCAAAACCAGAGCTTTTAATGATTCCATCAAAATGAGGTCACTAAAAATATTTGAAAGAGTTTCAACTTGAAAAAAACCCTATTTATTTTTACCTAGTTAAATGGAAAGCCACTGGTTGGCAAACCAGGCCAAACTTGTTGGCAAAGAGTCCACTGCAGAAGACAAAGCTTGATAATATCCATCATGCAGTATTTGGAGCTCTAGAGTTACATAGCTGAATTATATTAGAAACTACACAGAGGTTATGAATTGCTACGAGGAAGAAATGCGAGATATATTTCCTTTGACCACAGAGTCTTGTACAGAAGCCCAGAATCTCCATAACCTGTAACTGCATATCCCTCCTTCTCTAATACTTTTTCTGTAGAGGCCCACTCCAACAGGAAAGGAAATGAATAGATTTGTTCATTGCTACAGAACATCCTCTAAAATCTGTATGAATAAATAATCCTTAACCTTAGAATTAATATGTTTACTCCCACCTGAAATTAATGTTTGTGGGTTTATAGCCTTTTCAATTAGGTATTTTATTATTATAACAAAATATTTTTAATATAACAAAACATGCCAATTTTATCTTAAAAGCAGTTACTTGGTCTAGATCTAGGTCTCTACATAGTGACAATATCCAGCAACCAGCTTGGTCTGGAATTGATACACAATCCTGAAGGAAAGAACCATGCTGGAATGCTGTTTCCTTCTGTCAGTGAATATGTGTATCTTCTTGGGGGTAGTGGACAGAGAGGAGAGAGCTTTCACACAATTCCCTCAGAGTAGCCAAACATTTTAAAAAAAATTAAAATTGTTCTTTTACTTTCAGATGGATAATTTATAAGGGCTCTACTACCTGGTAACTGTCAAGCATGTGAACATGCCCAAGTAAGAGTTCAAATGCTTAGGCAATTATTTTGAGACAAAGACAGCTAGTGTTATTTTATGTGTCATGCAACACAAAAGACAAAATAGCCCAGCATACAATATCATCAACCACATGATGAAAGTCAGCAACTAAACAACCCCTCAAAAACCAAGGTACTGAACTAACAAAAAAAAAGCTGCAATTAATAAAGAACATATGAAACTTCATAGCTAAGTAAACACTTGGTTGTTACACAAATCACTAAAATTCAGAAGCAAGTTCCAACAGCAAAAACAAACCCACGTGGTATGATTAAGCATAGCTACCAGATGCAAATATACAGAACAGCAGAGAGGAGATTAAACTTCCTAACCCCGTTCCAGTTAGGGGTGCCAGCTCCAATCAGTGTTCCAACACCTGTGATGGAGGACTAAGCACACAATCCAACCCCTTAAGTCATGTCCTCCCCCCTACCTACCCCACAACTTCAGCACCATTACATAGGGGTTGTCTTTAAGTTTTCTGTCCTTTAATCAGTCTCTTAAGAACACTTTGGTTTAATTATTGCCTTTTGTGTTTGTGGTGCTTTGTAGACTGCAGAGGTTATACTTCACTCAGTTAATATTGAGCATATGAAGTTTCTTACCTCCAATATTCTGGATAATTATTGTAGTTGCAACAAGGACCTATAAAAAAACATTATTTCTTTAGAAAGGGCAAAGATAACTAAAATCATATGTCTACAGCAGTCATAAAACACATATGTATTATCTTAAACAGACCAGATGTAGAAGCGATAACGAGTTCTGAAAGGAAAGGCATCTTCTCTTTAGTAAAGAGTTTAACACATGGACACCAAAGCAATCTGAAATTAATATAAAAACAAATAATTTCCCTGAAAGTACCACGTTTTCATTCTGTAATGACAGAAGTTAGTGAAGCCTGCTCTGCAGGAGACTTTTAAATCACCAGAAACATGTAAATGCATTCTAACTGACATCACACAAAATGAAATGAAATTTCATTAAATGAAAACAATCATTCACACCTCTGAAAAGACAATCAGAAAGCAGAGATCGGTACAAGCTACTCCCTCGCTCAAAAAACCCGAGTATTTCTACTTGTCATGAATGTCATTATTCTTTAAAACTTGTAAGCTGTGTAAAACATTTTTTTGTGTTTTTCAGCATTTGTGATTATTCATACTGGACTGATAGTAGAAATGCTCACAGGCCATTATAATTTTTGTCTGAATCCAAAGAATTAATTCCAACTGAAAAAACTCTAAAATCATCACGTCTTCCCAGTGGGTTTTTTTGGAGTTCAGTTCTGTAAAAGTACAATCAGCCAGAATGCTATGGTTTTACCTGCTGCTTCTCCTGATGTAGCAGGGCATTCTACAAAAGTACTACCATTAAGTCAACTTAAAAAAATTAAAGCCCTAGTTACGAGAAGAAAAACAAATTCATACTTCTGAATAAAATCTGAAGGCAGAATTATCTTTTTTTTTTTTAATTTGTCAGCTAGAAAGATCGTATCAGATTTTAAACACATTCAAAGTCAGTTAAAGAGTCACTAGGGGAAGGAAAAAACCCCAAGTATGGTATCTTGGAATTTGTCATAGATGGAAACAAATGCCTTTGGAAAAGGACAATCAGCGATCTTCCAACAGCAGGAAATGTCCATTGTCACAGATCTCAGAAAAGCAGTTTTGACAGGAAATCACCATAAGGTTAAAAAACTGGTCTACTGCAAGAGCAATTACCAACAGTTTACTGTCAATGTAAGATGCTAGTTCAGGCAAGGTCCTGCGGCAGCCTGTCTGTATCATGACTAAATATGGTAAGTACCACTTTAAAGAAAAAATTTAAAAATAAAAGCCTGTTCCTGCTAAAGTGATGAGAGTTCAGGGACAGGACTGGAACTCAGAATGGTTGTGGTATGTTAAAGAAGTCTAAAAGTCAAGAGGACCAGTTAAAAGCAGACCTCAAATATATGATTTACTAGTTATCAGATTGCAAATAGAGAAAATAGTCTGAGATAACACCACCAGTAGCATGAAGCACCCACAGAAACAGAATCACAGAACATTAGAAGTTAGAGGGACCTCAAAATATCATCTAGTCCATTCCCCCTGCCTGAGCAGGATCACCTAGATTAAAAATCACAGAGGAATTTGTCCAGCCAGTCTTTTTTTTTTTTTTGGTTGTAGTATTGACCATGTTCTATCTGAAATATAGGTGATAATTAAATTTCTTGTCACTGTCAAGTTCTCAGCCAGCTTGCTGTGTTCTCATTTACAGGCAAGTTTTAAGACAAGCATATAAATACTTGTATAAAAAAGTGAGGATACTTCAACAGAGAAAGACACATGTTCTAGAAAAGAACAGTTCATCAGGAAAGCTTGGTGAAATTTGCTTAATTAATCAAAAGAACAGCTTCCCAACCTAGAAATATTCCAGTGCTCTCCATGCACAATGAAATTAAGACCACATTATTTTTAGCATAAATTGAGTGAAAATTATGGAAGAGTGTGTTAGCAAGAATAATAATAATAATTTTTAAAAAATTATGCTGACTACATAGTGAAGCTGTGAAATCTCCTTCATTTAAGCTTTCAAGTAACAGATTAGACAGACATTTGCCAAGAATGATTTATATATGTTTAACTTGCTTCAGAGCAATGGCAGACTAAGCCACATTTTAATTTCTCATTAAGCTCTACATTTTTTGGACTTCTATATCTAATGCCTTGTGGTTAATACATACAGAACAGCTCCTGTAAAAAAAAATTATGTCTTGCTAATATCAAGGTTTATTATCTCTTGAGGATCATCACATTTTAACTTTGATCAATAAATATTGATCCTTACAGACTACACTCTCATCTGCTCATTAACACTAATGGAAGTCTTATAAACACCTAATAGCTCAGGTTTAATTCATTAAAACAGAAGAAATCAGACTCTAGTCTGTTAAGCAGAACTCTTAAAAATTGTTTCAGTAAATCACTAAAATCACATTTGTGTGGTAAAATCTGCTTTTAGTATTATTTAACTAAAACACAGAGCATGGAAGTCATAATGTTAAATGTGCAGTATTCACTAGTAGTATTTCCAGTGCAACCAGTATTAATGGACAACACTGTCCAGTAGGAAAACCAGATTTGGTACACATTACTGAGAAAGCAGGATGCTGATTGTTCTTATGGTTACTTTGCTGGAGGTGGGTTTTTTATTCATGACACAAAATAACAAGTAAGAAACAAACATCTGAGAAGGCTACTAAACAAATGAAAAAACCTAACATGCATTGAAAGTACTCTTATTTGTTCTTATTGTGGAAACTACAGGAAAGGCAAACACTTATCTTGGATCTCTATTAACTGTGGGAACTTCAACAGTAAATCACTTAACCCCTATCTTAACAGTTTATAGCAGTGGAACAATGGCACCGTTACAAACCTGAAATGGATTGCTGACAATGACACTCAGCAAATACTACTAGACACAAATAAAAAATGTGCATGCTGACAGGAATTTAGAGAAAAAAAATCTCACATTTAAGGTATGTCTATTTTAAAGTTAACTGAAGTTTGGGTTTCTACAGACCAGACACACCAAATGAAGCACAGCAAAAAGCAGCTTCAGGACACAACAGATTTTTCAGTATACTAGGGTGACAGTAATTATACTGCATATTTAATTTAAATCTCTTTACTTCACAAAGAACAGTTGTGTGTCAGATGCATCAGACCAAGAAGAAAAATAACACGGGTAAAAATAAATATTAACCTTTCCAGTTGATCCAAATGCAAACAGGCCAAGGTCTTCATAGGAAGTGACAGCTGTTAGTAAGGAAACACAAGTTAAAAGATTTCTAACTTCAAAATCACTCATAAGCTCTAGCTTTGCCTTTTTCCCTCCTTTTTAAATGAACATAATGCTGGACAGAATTAAAATAATATTTGGTAGTATTTTCTATTTATAAAATAGCTTTTATATACACCTATACTCCTACAAAATGCAGCTATACGCCCAGACTATATATACAGACTCTATAGAATCTCAATTTAATATTAGTGGTTAATAATAATAATAATCTAATAGCAAATTGCCTTCTATCTGCAAGTAGGTGAAGAATTCTGAAATTAGCCTCAACAAAGTATTCCCATTTTTTATATGTTAAAAGAGGTCTTTTTTTTTAAGTGAAGACTAAACCAGAAGATGCAGTTGTATCTTTCTATGAATGTAAACATCAATCACCATCTTGCCAGCTTTCAAAAACTCAGCACTTTTTATTTTCAAGAAAGCTGAAGGTAAACACCTTCCATGGTTGAAATCTGCTACTAAAAAGAAAACAACACACACCAAAGCAAATCTAAACCAAAAATTCTGCCCTTACCTGCACCTGACTTAGATAATCATATTAAAAAAGCCAGTGGTTTCCTGTATGCTATTGTTGAGCTTTAGCTGAAGCTCACTTTTAATATTGCTGGTAACTTAAACCAATCCCTCTCAGAAAGAAGGAAGTTATATTAAAGTCTTTCATTGTTGCTCTGTATTCTGTTATTAGAAACTCAAGTGGTATCAGAAGATGAAAGTCTTCCAAGAAATACCACTTTCTTGGTATATAATAAAACAGTCCACAGTTGTAAATGCCTCAAACGGCAAAATTAATCTCAAGACCATGTAATTTTATTGTCAGAACACTTGCTTTCCCTTCCTTGGCTCTACAAGTTACATTACTGCTTCTACTCCCATCACATCTTTATTGAGAGCCAAGCGCTGCAATTAATGCTGCTGGGGCAGAGCTTCACACCTGAGTGAAGTCCCACTGGAGTCAATGAAACAAAACATGGGAGAGACAAGTTGGTCTGAGATCAGATGACAGAGCCTCAAACTGCCAACTGCTCAAGCTTTGGGTTTTTTATTTCAGTGCAGTTCTGCACACAATCAGCCCAATGCTCCAGAGGAAGGAAAAAATATCAAAACAAAACAAGCCCCTTCATTAATTTTCTGATACGATTTTCTCCAGGGTGATGTTTCAGATTCTGCTCTACTAGTGATACCAATATGCTGTGCCAAATGAAGTGATAGAATTAAATGAGCCAGAGTCAGCTCTCACCATAAACCTGGGCTAATCTCCGACATCTGCCGTTACACTGACACACATATGATTAAATGAGAAGCACCTCTTACTAGATTTTAACCTGCATTTTTCTTGGATTTCTATTTACAGATTTGTTCATCACAAGGAAAAAAAAACCAAATCAACATTTTAGAATGTCATCTAAAAAATAAAAAAAAAAATCAGCACAATGTTGAACATCTTCAGGATATGTTTTTACCACAAGGGAACAGACACACAGCACACATGTACAAGGAGTTACCAACAATATGAAGCATTAGAGTGTTTTCTACAGTAACTCTGTTTCTGTAATCAGTTTAATCCTTGGGAGCCTTGATACTTAAATCACATTACTTTAGCAATGTGGGATACATGGAACACAATATTAAGCACAATTGATATAAAACCAACAGAAATCAAGCCAGTCAAGCAGAACTTGTTTATCTTATTAATACTAAATGCAAATTATCCATTTAAATACAAAGTGAAACTGGTAAGCATAGTACAAGCAAAACCCGTGACTAACTCATAAAATGAAAAGAAAAAGAAGCCATGAAACTTCAAAGTACATCCCACTACACCCCACTAAATTCCCAATTCCTCTGCTTTACAAAGCAAGCTAAGCCTTTATCGCCCAAACCCCAAACCAATGTATATCATACTGAATTAAATCCAGGGAAAAACACTGACTAAACTAATCCAAATGTAAACACTTGACACTTGGGTTTGTTTGAGTTTTGTTGGGGTTTTTTTGCTATACAAATAATTTTATTTTTGTCCAAGTCCAAACCAACTTCTTTGCTTTTAAACTACAACTAAGATGCCTGTGTTTAATAAATCCTGGTCTCTGTTTAGAACAGAATTAATATTAGACCTTCCTTTTTAGGAGCTATTTTATAGATCAACTCCATCCCAGGATTACTTTTATGATCTGAATATCTGAATGAATAGTTTACACACACTTTCAAAGGTTTTTCTTCTCCAGCCTTTAAACTCTTCTCATCTAACGCTCTTTTTTTTTTTTAAATACAAAATTACTGAAATTTCTTTCCAATTTCTTGACATGGACTAAGCTTAATACTATAACACTGTTCACAAATGCATGTAGGTTTTATAAAGAAAAATGTTCAATTATCTACTTTGGAAGCAAATATGCACAGATTTTACTTTGTCAAAGCACAACTTGTCATATTTCTCAGTTTTTAAAAGACAGCATTCCAAGGAAAAACTCAGAATGCTATCTAAGATTTAATTACTTCAGTAGTTTATAATAATTATAANGTCAACATTAGGCAATTACTAACTATTAACTGTAAAGTGCCAGGTTTCAGACAAGAAAGATCCCTTGGATTCCAGCAGTATTGTGGACATTTAAATAAGGCTTTCTTGGGATGGAATGTTGCCTTTGGACAATAACTGAGGGGTTAAACTGGTTTTTGTGTATTAGGTCAAGTTTGTAACATTGAATCTTTTCTTACTTCAAAAAGCTTAAATCCTGTTTTCCCCTCTCACCAGCAGTTCTTTTGCAAGGATCTCTTAAATTATTATTTTACCAGGCAACAACATAATACCACTTAGTGCCTATTAACACAAAACTTTTCAGCTTCAGATAAGAGGTAAACAAAGATCATTAAAATTACCTCAAGTTTCCCTTTGGTTTTGTATCTAATGTATCTTTCTAGCTACTTCATTCTACTGCTTCACTCCTTTCTAACAGACAGAGCTCCAAGAGGAGAAAAAAATCACCACTTAGTCCCAACTCATCAAACAGCCACCAATATCAACCATAAAAGTAACCCTACCTCTGAAGAACATTTTTTAAGAATGTATGAAGAAGGTCACTCAACAGGTGAAGACAGGAGCAGCAGATCTAAGACCAGTCAGGAAACAATCATATGAGAGACCAAAGCTAGCTATAGAAAACAAAGTCAGTAAGGAAAGAACCACCACCTCTGCAAAGAAAGGAAAACAGGTTAGAGGGAAACCATAACTAATTGACTGAAAGAGACAGAGACTTCCCACTATAAAATGATTTTTTGTGTGTAAGAGCTCAAGGAATCAGTCAGCTGTTTCGGTAACAAGCAGGAGTTAGTAGCTGATACTAGAATGTACTGCTTGAACATTCACTAAACAGTGTGATTTCTAAGAATTGCAAATGATTTTTCATTCAGCATCAAAAATGATGTAAAAACCTGCATCTATGAAATGTCATGGGAATTATAATCTAGTATGATTGATGAACCTGACAGGCAGCCATTTCAAACCATAAACAAAGCATGTATTACAAGTAGAGGAAATAAAGTCTGCTGGTTTATTGTTCTTAGGCTTTTGCAGAAAGCAACAGTACATACTGAAATAGTTGTGGCCCAGTCAGCACCAAAAGTTTTCCTAGAGAAATAAGTGATCTATCTTTTCAGAATGATGAGAGGGGAAAATTTGAAAGATGTAAAACTGAAAGTTTAGAAACCAGTCAGCTTGGCATTTACTTTTCCTAAGTAGTTTCAGAATTGTACTTTTAAATTGCAAATAGCAATCATTAAAAATGTTAAATATTTCAACAACAGTGAATCAGATATAGCTGTATGTGTTAACATGCTGATAATTATATCAGGTTATGTCTTTGCAATATAGGTGAGGAAGTATTTCAGATATCACTTTAGATAAATCCTTTTCACTTACCAGTCTGAGTGCACATACTGAGCAGAAGAAATACAGAGTAAGAAGCCAGGCTGGCAACAATCAGCAGCAAGATACTAAAACACACAAAATAGTCACAATTAAGCACTTTTACAGTACAATACACTACCATTAAGAATGCTGCTTTTGCATAAGGTAAGCTACCACGAGACAAGATTTCCTCATTTTATGGCGGGTATCTGCTGACTATGGTTCATGTAGTCTCTGACCTTCCCAGAACTTGCTAAGTTCCACTGCTGCTTATATTGTTCACCAAATCATATCACACATCACACAAGCCTGAAACATGAATTACAAAGAAGACATGTACACACACAAGTATGTAACTTCTAATGATGTGAATCTAATGCTTAGAAAATGCTTTGAGAAGCAATTCTGGCGACTTTGGCCCATTATCCACCACTTAGTAAGTAAAACAAATAGGAATGCAAACAAAAGCACAAGCTGTTTCACACTTTTCAGATACATAGCCATCCTGCTTCAGAAGGCTCTTGAGCTAAAGGAGATAGAAGCTTTGAAACATAAATACCAACCTATTAGGAGCAATGGCCAAGAAATTGCCACCATGTGGCAATTTAATGCAATGTCTGGGCAGTAGTTATGTTTGGCCAGATATGAACCACTGAAATAAGGAGGGGAGATCTTAATCAGCAATGCTGAAAAGCATGAGCTCTTTACACAGGAGTCTTAGCAATCAAGTTTTGTTACATTTAACACTATAAATCGAGTTTAAATGTAAGTGTAGGTAAGAAACGAGAACTTACCTAAACCCAATGATCCCTGTGTTGGCCATGGCATAGGATAAGCCAAGGATCCCACTTCCCATAATTGCATTCATTAAATTAAATACTGAGAAACCAAAGGAAGAGCCACGATTTGGAGGATTCTGCAAAAAGGGCAAAACAAAGTCTGGTTAGTACGAGAGGTGTTTTGGTCTTTCATAAGAGGAAATGTAACGGAGAGGGAGAGGCAGTCAAGTTTTCCTTCCCTAATCTAAACCAGAAAAATCTCTTTTCCCGCTGTGAGACCTCGCAAACGTCCGTGCATACAGAACAGCACGATGCTCTCCCGTAAGGCTCTCAAGGCGCCTCCAACCCTTGGGTATGGCGATAGTAGAGCGCAAACCGGGCGCGGGGTTTACGCGGTCAGGCTGGCTACCCCTGCGCGCCCGGCGCAGGAGCAAAGGGCACAGCAAGGGGCAGCCCAAGCTAAGCGGAGTTCCAAGCGCCCGGCAAACGAACCACCCGAAGACTTCAGCTTCCCGGGCTCGGGCTCCCGCGGCCCTGCCCGGCCCTATCCGCTGCCCTCACCAGGTGTCACGGCGAGACCCGTCCTCCCAAGTGGATCGATCGGCCCGGCCCATCTTTGGGCCCAAGGGTCCCCCCACCTCCCTCCCCGGACTGCTCCTCACAGCCAAGCACGGACGCGGGCA
>VXBZ01009180.1:115936-126488 GCA_013399135.1 Heliornis fulica
AGGTAGCCGCGTTCCTGTGCTCCATCTGCAACCATCCCTGAGCCATGCCGAGAAACATCCCTGACCCCACCGAGCAGGGTCCTCACTTATGTGCAAGTGCCTGTGAGCACACACAGTTCACCCACTCTACTGCAATGCAAAAAGGAAGTCTATCCACACGTACCACCAAGGGTGGGAACATTAAAGGCACCCCTGTAGGCCTAATCCTCTTCCCACTGCAACCACTACGAATCCCCTCTGACAGGGATGGGAGCGGAACTGGACCTCTGTCGAGCTCTGATTTTTATTTTTGCCTCTGGTGCCAAAACTAGAGGTAAAACATGCCAGGGAATGTGTGAACTTCCTACAGCTCTGAGGAGAAGGCAGAGAAGGAGTCTGGCAGCCTTCTCATGAGAAGGGTGAGGAGGCCGGTTGCACTGAGTTATCATTGCTGTCATCTCCAGGGTCAGCACCAGCTCTTACAACACTACTGATTGCTTGTATGTTCGTGAATCACACACCACCAGCTTTGTATGTTCTTCTGCTGGTCCATGTTTTCCAAGCACATTTAAGGGCTAGATAAATTGAGTGAATAGAGTTGATCAAAAAAGTCTATCACTTCTTGGCAAGTAAGAATGAGTAACCCCAGTAAATGCTCTTAGACAAAAGCCAAAAAAAACCAGGAAGGACTATGGCCAGGACTGTTCATGGCCAGGTACTCCTCATTCACAGCAGACTCTTGAAAGCAAACTCCCCAACCATACTCACACCTTTACAACAGTATTTGCTTCTCTTCTGGTGAGGAAAAAAAAAAAGCAAGATGCACCTACCTCATGGGGAAAAAGAACGAACAAAACCAAAACCCTACAAAACACAACGTAGGATTATCTTTCCATATTTCAGATTGTTTGCAGAATCTCTATCTGTTGGACTTTTCATTCCAAAATTAACTGTGTGCTGAAGAGTCTGGAACAGCAGAGCCTTTATGCTTCCAAGTTTTGAGATGGTCTCAGAGCACAGACCCTCCTCTTCTCTCTCATTTCTGGAATACTTTTTGACAATTAACAGCATCAATGACCACAGAGCAAGAAGTCTGCCCAATCCATCAGGGCCTAAATGTGAAAAGAGGAGGAGGAGAGAGGGAACCTACTAATGACAGGAAAGGGAGAAGGGGTGTACATTGTTTTTGGCTTTATTCATGAGCATTTCCACATGAATTCTGGAATAGAGTCAGGAAATAAAGATAGCAGCCAGAACTCACCTTCTCCATCTTTTTAAGGGAGAACCAGACAAATGCAGCAGTAGAGCAAAGAAAGGAAATATACAAGTAACATTCTCTACATAAGGCAGATGCCACCCCAGTACACAGACTTGGCAGAAAACCCATGGTACAGAAATTCTTGGGAAATTCTTAACAAATATTAAAGCCACAAGTATGCTGATATCTGCTTTGTTTCCAAGCTTGATGGAAAAATTAAAGCATGGGCTGTCACTCCTGGGAACAGAGGAGTCAATCTTTCCTCCAGGTTTTGAGGTAAGAACAAATAGATGGGGAAACTACCTGTTATCTTGAATCTCTCTGTATGTCAGCTGAATCCAGAGGAGCAACTGTGTTGGAGCAAGGACCACAGCACCTTTATCTTTTCAGAAAGGCCTGCCTGACCTTTGATAATGACAGCAGAGGTGCCCAGCCATGTGCCTAGTGGACTAATGCCAATAGACAAAACATGGAACCTCCACTTTCTACAGGGATTGCCCTCTTCTCTTTCCTCGTGACAGGTATATTTATTGCTACTATCCAGCCTCCAAAGACAGAGGAAAAGGAAAGAAAATAGACTATTTTGTTTTCAAAAGAAGGTAGTCCTCGTGCTCTGCAGTTATGCAGGGGAACAGCAAAGAGTGAGGGACCACCACCTGATTACTAGTTGAGCATTAAAAACCTAGAGAACACACTCACCTTAAGCAGCACCCTAGAAAAAACCACCACCTCTTCATCAGGGCAGCAACTTACTGGATCCCTAGGCAAAAAAACCTGTCCCTGCAACAAATCTCGATTGATGGGGCATTAAAATCTAAAATAGACTACTCTGTTTTGGGGAGTAGAAATATTTAAAATATGGAAAAACACAGCCAATTCCAGTACAAAAGTAACCAAGCATGTAGCAAGTGTATTACATCAACCAAAACAATAAATCTAGCCTGCTAATATTTTCAACACCATACTTTGTTCTTGCACACTTTTGAATTACTCTAACACTATTTTTAAACAAATCCTTTCACTGAAGAAAACATCAATATATCAAAACTAATTTTTAAACTAATGAGTTTCCTCTTTTGCAAGGCAATTATTTTAAGTACTGAAAAGGTTTCCATGGCACCTTCCACTTCCAAATGACAAATATCAGCAATAGCTGGATTTAAAACAAACAAACTGAAACTCCCAAATCAGCAGCACTGGACTCAAGGAAAAACTTTAAATACTTTCAAGCAGAAGGACTGAAAAACTTATTCTCACTTAAAGAAAAAAGTATGTACGCACACCTGCTGTTCTATCAATCTAAGCAGGAAACCATTTCACTGCTGCATCATAAGAAGAAAAGTGCTTATTAAAACATTAATCACAGTCCATTATATCCTGACTCCATGCCAGAAGTTCCCATTACATCACTGAAAATATCTATTAACCAAAACCTGATTCTGACAAGTTACAGAAGTGTAGTGTTTAGGATTTAGTAATGTAAAAGTCAGTTTTAGAAGAACAGTTACACAATTGATTTTGCAGTGGCGAGCAAGTATAATTAATTGTTTTTGTGACATTTATTACTGCAATGGGGTTGATTTAACTGGTGTTTCTACTGTAAAATTATTCAAAAATTATTTCAAACTTCATCTACTTTTATTAAACACATTTATTGTGAATGTATTTAATACCCAGGGCTGGCTAAACATTTTTAAAGTGTGCTGGATATACCAGTACATGTAAACCTGTATTGTCTTGTGTAAATATGGGCCTTGTTTAGAACTACGGCTCACAGGAAATTATGCCAAATGAAAACCATCTCCTCTTTTCCTCTCCCACTGAAAAGGATTTATGTTTTTACATTTAATACCAGTTAGGTAAAGAAACAAAAATATGGTGGCATTACCTTCAAGCCTGAGCAATAGTTCATCTGTTAAGTCTGATTATGTCCCAACCCCCATTTCATTATTAGAAGTCTGGCCTAACTCGAGTGCCTCAATTTGGAAGAGGGAGAAGTGAACAACTCAATCCCTTCCAGAACCCTGGCACTAAATACCTTGTTTACCTAGAACAGTTTTCAACTATTATCCAGGCTTTAAAACCAAAGCCATGGAAATTGGTTCACTAGATGTGTATATATATAATCTCCAGCCAGCCAACTTAATTGAGGGTACTTTGCTGAACCCTCTATAAACAGCCCCACTCAAGAGGGGGAAAAAAAGAAAAAAAAGAAGAAAAAAAAAAGAAAAATCAAAGCCACAGGGCACAAAACATATAACTGATCTGCATGTGTAAATGGGCAGGTTTACTGGCCCTCTCGTGGGGCGCGCTGCTCAGGCAAAGTGCTGAGCAGACAGCACCCCAAACCAGCACGCCAGCGGTGTTATCATGGGTGTCAGGCAATATACTGAGTAATATCTTGCTCATTTGATGTAGAGGCTGACTTGAAATGAAAGTGGTAGCTGCTTATGAATGACTATTGGTGACAGCCTCATCCTGCAAATACTGGCATTTAAGGGACTCTGAATTTAGAGCACCTCGTGTCATTAGTGTCCGTGATGGATCAAAGGGTGTGGGAACACACAACGCTAAGAACAGCTGTACTTTTCTGGGTCTTGTTTATAAAAGGCTTGAGTTCCTATTCTGACCCCTTGCCCCAACATACTATAACTACAAAGGACACCTGAGCTAATAACCTTTTATCTGTCCTTGGGCATCCTCCAACTTCAAAGATCCAAAGAGCTTCAGTTTTCCTCTCTGATAAGGAGTGCAGTGACACCAGCAGTAATAACGCTGTCTGATCGGAGCTTTCTTGGGCAGTTTCAACATGTATGAGGTACCCCGCTCCGTGCAGCTTCTCCAGTAGCTAATAAGATATGCTTACCTGTGCCTGTCAGGCAAAATACTTCTTGACTGAGTTACCACTCCATATCCAACCACTCCTTTTTATGGAGCAGCTAGGGTCTCAGCCCTGAAATCTCTGCCACTCCATCAAGTGTAACTGCAGTCAGTGAACAGATGCACCAACTGCTGTAATGGAAGGAGCTACAAACTCCAATTCCTACAGGTAAAACTTGGATTTTTTATTTTTTTTTTAAAGGAAACCAGGAAAAATAAAGAAAATAACACCTGTGATCAGACAGCATTAACTCTAAGGACTTCCAAAAAGTTTCTGCAGAATGATTTACCATGAGGAACATCAGGGCCATTATCAAATTAAGAAATCAGAAACTACCAGCCTAACCCTGAAAAGTCTTGCCATCCATCCTATCAGATCAAATTTATGAATGGAATTACTGGCTTTGGCCAATGGTGTGCCCCTTCGAGCAGAGATTCCAACCACTTCTAGAGAAGTTTTAAACAAGGGGAAATGTCCTTAAGCAAAGGGCAGGTTCAGATAAGATGTCAGGAAGAAGTCCTTCACCCAGAGAGCTGATGGGATGTGGAACAGGCTGCCCAGGGAGGTGGTTGAGTCCCCATCCTTGGGTGTATTTAACAGACAGGGAGATGAGGTGCTCAGGGAGATGGTTTAGGAGAGGACAGGGACAGTTGGACTCGATCTTAAAGATCTTTTCCAACCTGGTCATTCTGTGATTCTGTAACTTGACTCCTGATCACTGCAAGGAAGACTATTCGTCAAGAATAAATCTGCAGGGCAGCTATCTGAAGGAGGTTAAAGACTCACAAGCAACAGCTTAAAAAGCTGCATAAAGTTTCAACCTAGACACCCCCATGCTTCCCTCTGTCATGTCAGGAAACTGTTAATTCACCATTTCAGCCATCTGATACCTCACCAAAATTTTTTCATTTGGAAGGCTGCTTTACAACTATGTTTATCAGTGGCACACTTGAGCAGATGCATGATTTCTGTCTTTATTTTCCTCTTTAGAGGGTCTATTTTACTGGCTGCCCCATTCAATTTAAATATGCTCATTATATGTAACTCCCCCCTCTTCAAACAATAGCACTGAAGGAAGCCTCCTCTCTCTTCCTCTATTCAGACTTCTTCCTTGCAATTTTATTACAATGGAGTTCACAAACATCTTAAAGAGAAAATTCAAAATAGGATACTCCTCACCTTTCTACTCCAACTACATCTGAGATTAAATAACTAATTCAAAAGATCAGTCCATCCAAAAAAGACCATGACAGCACTTGGCTAGACCACTGCAGAGCAACTCCTTGTCATGACATCTTTCTGCAGTTCCTTACATCCAAGAACAAAACATGAGTAATGCTCAGATGCTGATTAAGAGGTGGAGAGCTTCCTCTCAGCAGCGGTCCTCAATGAGCTCCTATATTCTGGACCATCACTGGACACTTTGCTCCTCATCACTCAAGTGTTGCTGCCTCTATAGTCTATCACACTGGGTTTAAAAAAAACATTAGGGGGCTTTGTCCCAGGAAGAACTACAAAAGCTGAGGACACGGGGGCCCCTCTGTTGCTAAAAAGCTAAAGGCAAGTAGGAAAGATCAATCCTGCACATGCAAAACATATCATTTTTATTGTGGCACCTACACAACTCCCAGTGCAATTATACATCTGGCTGACGAGACAGAGAAAGACTCAAAAGGACAAAACGATGGATTGCGGGAGAAGCAAGGAAGGAAAAAAAGAAGAAAAAGAAAACACTGAGCACAAAAACTACTGACCTCAAGCTTACCACACAATTTCAGCAACAGAAGATCTAAGACTTAACTTCTACAAAAAATATTTTTCTAAGCTGACAGAGGACAACTAAGGAGTAAAGTCTGTGGACATACAAAGTCACAGGAGAACCATATATCAATAGTGGCATCAATGCAGGGGATGAAGGGAAGGATGAAAGCAAAGAAGAGCTTTCAGCAACAGGTAAGAACTATCACAGATCACAGACCATCTGATATATTTAAGCAGCTGGTAGAAACAAGGCTCTGATTTGGTAAGACACAAAAGAGGGTAGAAAACAGGGCATTTGCCCTGCACAGTAGCAGGATGCCAGCACTCTGCAGGTGTGGATTTCCCACTACTTTGCATCACCACCTCTACACCTTCAGAGACAGCACTGGCTTCACCTCCTACCAACTTGCAAACATAAAGCAAAAATCACCATCCTGATTTTTTTTTGGAAGCAATTTAAAATATTTACTGGTTAATGCCACAGCACAGTTTTCCAGGCAATTCTCCATTCCTCATGCTAAGGCTCTGAAATTTTTTTTCTTCATACTATATGTATTTTAATAAATGCATGATTTAGTATTCTGCAAGCCCACACTACAAAAAGACTATTCTGGAATAAATGGTATAATTACATTTCCTACAGCGAACTTGTAATCTCTTGAGTATTTATTCTAGACTAAACAGCCTTAGTCAGCTGCCCTGTGTCTGATTGTCGATGAAAGAAGCTTGTTTGACAACTGCTTCGAGCAGAAACATATTTTTTCCATGATTGCATGAAAAAGTAAAAAAACATTACCAGACCAGTATTCTCTGCATACAGTGACTCGTGTTAGATCGATGAGTTAATTTTGAAGCCAAACGCCAACAAAAACAATTACTATGGACATTCTGCTGTCATGGCCAGCTTTTGAGGTTAATTTAGTGGTACATATACAACTACAGCCAACTTTACATACAAGGAACTACATGGTGTGTGCAGGCTTCCTTCTTTGTTTCTTTATATATTTTCCATATTCTCTGCTTTTATAACCCTCCCGAGACCCCTTACAGTTACAGAACCTACACTATACCCACAGGTGGGCGGGCAGGAAGCAAAACTCTGTTTCATAAGCAGTCCACTTTTAATATATTCAATTGCTAATGACCTTGACAGAAGAGCTCCATGCAAAACACCATACACTATGGGGTGTCACTTGAAATGTTCACAGACATTTTGCCAGAAAGCTCATTTATTAAACAGTAAGTTTTCAGACTTACTAGAGGCTGTTCTCCTTGCATCCATTTCTATGCAGCTGGAAAAAAACAGTGATAATCCACCTCCTCTAGACTAAATTTGCATCCTTACAAAGTCCTGTGATGAAACCTACTGGATTTCTGTAGGACACTGAAGGAACACAAGGCAGTTTCTACCTCAAAGCAAATTCAGCCAGTTTACATGTAGATCTGTTACCTTGTTCCATCCTCTCTTGAACAAGACAGCACACTTGGCCATATTCACTGTTCCAAAAACACTGTACCCACCTAGTACTTCTGCTGTCACTCATAGCTTTGTATGTAATTATTCATCATGAAACCAACAAAAAATACTCTGTATGCAAATGGGGCTGTGTCTTCAAAGATCACTTCTCACCTACCAGTTCCCACTCATTAGGTGCCTGGCTCAAAACATGTTGCAGCCGACAGAAATCTTTCTGGGGAAGATCAGGCCCTGCAACAGGAGACACTGGGAAATTCAGACCATATGCCCTGGTAGCCAGAAGAATTCCTGCAAGGGAGAGTGCAGGGCACTCTCTACATGCTCTCCAAAGCAAGACAAGCTCTTCTTGCTTTTACTCAACCTTTTGCCTCGGACTGCTGAGTTTATTGAGGAACTATTTAAAGGAGCAAAATGAATTCAGTGTTCAAAATCAATGGTCCAAAGCAGATCAAATAATCCCATCATTTGTCGCTTTTCTCCTTTTTCAAGATTCAAGAAATATCTGCCCACCCCAATGACAAACAGAGCAGATGTGAAAAATCACCTGCTCCAACCTTTAAAGCACAGTAGTCCTGTCAAAAATTCAAAAATCATTTGTTTCACTGTCTTGAACCCAATGCACACAGACACTGACAGTGCTTTAGCAAAAACTGATCCGGCCAACAACCAGATCAGCTACACTTTAAAAGCAGTCTAGAGAGCATCCTTACTATTGCCTCACTTAAGAAAAAATAAATAAATAAATAAATTTTGATTGACAGCAAAGAAGTTACATGAGTCATTTCTAGATTAAGTGCCAGAACTCTACATGTGTTTCAAATTACACTACAACACTGAACAACAAAGAAATATGCAGAAATTTTCCACTTGAAATGAAGGTTAAAAATTAAATGCTAACAAAGCTCGAACACATATGAAATCCAACCTCCTCATTTTGATTTCAAAATTTAAAATGACTAAGTTGTCCTACACTAGGTAAAGAAAAGGGAACGGATCAATTCAGTTGTTTGTTACCAAAAAGCAGCGAGCTCAAAACGTGTCTGTCATATGTACAGACTACCAGAGCACTCTGATTTTGCTTCAGTACTTACCCTCAACTCCTATTACCTCTCCTCATCATCATTCAACACTGAACTTTATTTTTTCATCTTATTTAAACAAAACACTAATTCACTGGAGTGCTCCTAACAACACAGTTATAAATGCAAACAAGTTGCTGGATCAAAGGGAAAGTAGTTTTTTTTCCCCTAAAGAAAAGCAAAGATTTTGGGAGCAAACTCCATTTTTTTATATACAAATGTATATATTCGGGATGGATCTCTCCAGATAAAGTTAAGCAGGCAAGTACAATTTTATTTTAAGCTGCCCAGGCTTGACCTGTTTACAAGGTCTGTACAAAAGTTCTCTGTTAAAGCAGAGGATTTTAAGTGGAGTGCAAACAGAAATTTTTAATCTCACTTGTAAAACACCTTTATTTTGTGAGAATAGGGTTGGTGCTGTGCGCAGAGTACGACCCACGCTGGACTACAGGAGACTGTTTCTAAACTTTGAGACATTAAGTTCACACATCTTTACCCAAAACGTTAATCACATAAGCAGATTTTTTGATTTATAGTGAGTTTTTAAGTAGCCTGTGTATGGCTCTTCCACAGCTGTAAATACTCGGTGTGAGAACGCTGCATGGCTGCTCCTGTAGCCATACATACTCAACATAAATGCCAAGAATGTCCTTACATTTTTCAGGACCTCAAACAAACACTGTTTTGATCCTCTGGGGTTTTGGTGGGGTTTGGGCTTTTTTGTTTGTTTGTTTTGTTTTTTCTAAATTAAAACTACGTAACACACGTGCATTTAAAAAACAACAAACTAATTTCCATCCCCATCCTGTTTTGGTCTTTCACCACTTGGCATGTCAGAGTTTGTTATATTTCTTGTTTCATTTGTTTTGCATTAAGAAAAATCCAGACCTCCAACCAAACAAATTCAGTGTGCTCAGATGAAACAGAGAAGAAGAAATTAAAAAAAAACAGACAAAACCCAAAAGACAGACTTTTTTGACCCTCTTGGAAACCCCAGAGTAAAGTAATGGCAGCGAGTGCCCGAGCATCCAGGCACTCTTGCTCTCTCTCTCCACCCAGGGCTATTAGTCATCACAGAGGGACAGGCAGCTGTACAGCCTCCAGGATGGACACGTTACAGTGATCCAAGACTCCAGATCAAACCATCATGGAACTGGCATGTTCAGTCTGTGTCCACAGGACCATCAGCCACCGAGACTTCTCACTGTAACCCCACAGAGGGGTAGTCAAGGGATCCTCTATCAGAGACTGGCTCTGAGAAAGCCTCATAGGCTCACAGACTGGTCTGTGTTGGGAGGGATCCCAAGGATCATCGAGTTCCAACCCCACTGCCACAGGCAGGGACACCAACATCAAGGCCTGGAGATAGACAAGGCTGCCCAGGGCCCCATCCAACCCGGCCTCGAACACCTCCAGAGTTGGGGCATCCNGATTCTGTGATTAAGAATGATTAGGTATGTAAATGTGGCCCATTCCTACAACATTTAATTCATGATAACAGGATAATGCTAGTGTAGCAGAAGACTGAGCCTGCAGAAAGTGGTGGCTGCTGAAGTGTAAATGAAAAAACTTTCCTCCACTCCACCTTTATTACACTGATTAGTAAAAGGGCAGGTGACTGATGTAATTCTGTAAAGCTGAAAAACAAAAGTAAATCACAGAATCCTAGAATGGTTTGGGTTGGAAGGGTCCTCAAAGATCATCCATTTCCAACCCTCTGCCATGGGCAGGGACATCCTCCACTGCCCCAGGGGTGCCCAAACAAAGCTCCATCAATCTGGCCTGGGATCCAGGGGCAGCTACAGCTGCTCTGGGCAGCCTGTGCCAGGGCCTCACTGCCCTCACAGGGAAGGATTTCCCCCACAATATCTAGTCTAGATCTCTCCCTTCTTCAGTTTAAAGCTATTACTCCCCATCCTGTCACTATTTGCCCTTGTAAACAGTCCCTCCCCGGGCTCATGTCCCCTGCCATAAGGTTAAATACTGTCTACAAATTAGCATGTTACATGTTGCTCCCAGAAATCCATCTAATCCAGGATTATCTTCTATACTCTTCTACTTCCAGAAATCTTCCTCCATTAAAAAAAAAAAAAATGGGGGGGGGGGGGGGGTTTCTA
>VXBZ01009180.1:126695-153780 GCA_013399135.1 Heliornis fulica
GAAAAGAAGAAGGGGGGGGGGGGGGGGGGAGTGTCTCTGAAGGACAAAGCCCAACCCATTATACCAATCAATTGGGAAAAAAAAATAAATCCCAGTGTCTCCATTATTCTTAGACTTCCAACACAACAGCATAAAACGCATCAGAAAGATGTTGACACTTTTTTGATGCATACAGGAACAAGAAGAAAGTTTACAGACCCAAGAAAAAGGGCAGAGAAATTTCTAAATCCAGTTTGAACGTAAATTTCCTCTTTGCAAAACATGCTAAATCCACACAGAAGAGCAGTGGGAAGATGCTGAATCAAGTTTATAGAACTGCATGCAAAGGTGGTTTTTTATAAAGCTTAATGAAAAAATAATAAAAGTAATCTTAAAAAACAATTTTTTAAAAAATAAGAGACCCCAACAAATGTTCTAAATGATCTCTTAAGGATTCACCCCTTTTCTTGACATTTGCTAAAAACTTCTTGCCAGCTCTCTCCATTACAACAGTTTACTAAGAGAAGCAACACTGATGCTGAAACCTGAAGTGAGTCTTGCAGAGGGTAATTAAGATGCAAGTATTTTAAAAGCCCAGTCTACTGACCACTTTGAAGATAATAAACTGTATCTTAAAAATAAAATAAATAAAGTCAGTAAGTCAGACTACCAGAAGTTAATTCAAAGTCCTCAGGCTGGCAGTGTCTTTGCAGTAATTCTGGCTCTAGAAACACAGATGATAACAGCCTGCACATTTGAGGGAAATATTTAGCAGCAATAAATAGTCATACTTCAAACTGCAAAGTTATTAACAATAACATTAAAAAAAGAAAGAAGTTATATTTAGATTTAACCTGTCCTTATACGAGTCCAAACTAAAAGTAAACTAAAACTCTTTAGCATTGTGCCCAGCAACTCCACCTCACCCAGGCAGCTGCATGCAGCTGCCTGAACAAACCCAAGGCAGGGACCCAGGCACATTAGTTAAGCATTCATCACCAACAGGAAATGCGCCTGAGTTCATATAAACACAGAAACACAAATATATAAACGAATGGCCTTGCATGGTTTAAGGTGTTTCAGACACCCCACGGAATAGGGGCAGAGCTGTACCAGCTGGGAACCCACAGCATCGATATATTTGTTTTGGACTCGCAAACAGCCTCGGGACTCAGAAGAACTCCTCTGGTGGGCACCTCCAACCCACCCACGAACCTCCCAGTGCTACCACAGCCACCCAGCACCCCTGTTGCTCTTAACTCTTTCATCGCCTCCAGAGCCGAGCCGAACAGCCCTGGCTGTTTACACTCAGAGAAGTAAAATGATGCATCTCCAAGAAAAGACCACGAGCATTGTTTGTAAACCTTGCTCCAAATACACTTGCACACAGACATTGCAACATTTAAGGATTTTGGTTTGCAATGGGTTGGGTTGCCTTCCAACCAGCGTCACAGGCTGTTAGATGGGATGGACACAGATTAAATCAGGGTTCCTGCCAGATCTGGACACTAGCATTCACCTTACATGGGCACAGGCAAAGGAACAGGGACTGAGAATCCTCCCTGAATCTTCTCTCCTCACTGAGCATTTTCATTTGCGATGAGACTCGGAGCTGAGAGGGCCTCAGAGGTCACCCAAACTGAAGGTCCCTCACAGCTGTCCTTCACCCATACAGGTGGTGAAAGCCAAGTCTGGCTCTGCCCAAGTTTAAACTGCTAATTAATACTTGGTCTCAGAAGCTTGATATCAGATAATAAAAATTACAGGCATCAGGACAGACAAATAATAAAAATGGAGATAACTTCAATTCCAGCCAGCCCAGGATTTTCTGAACCACCATTAGCTTGCTTATTTACTTTAAAATGTCTATCTACCACTATCATTTTCTAGATGAGTTACGATTTCTCCTGTGCCAGTGAACTAGATGGGATTCCTGTTTGGGTTTCAGTGGTGTCTGAAACTGCACACTAAAGCTTCTCAACTTTTTTCAGCATTTTGTGGCTTCAGTTTTCCCATATTGCACAGTCAAACATAAACTGTTATTTTTTAAACCCTTTCTTGCCTTGCCAGTCTGCACGTTCATTCCACCACGTAATTTTCCAGCCACCGTTAAGTGCTGCTGACCTTGAAAGCGAGGCCATGACAAGTTGGGTGACACAGGCTAGCCCAGTAGCTACATGTTTTTAGGTGGCATTCCAGCCACGAACACGTCCCTAGAGAACTGCCACATCACGCTTGGACTTCCCAGCCTCCATTAACCAGGCACAGCAGGGTCCCAAGCTCCTTTCAAACATGGCTGCACATCACGATGCCGCCAAGCTGCCGAACCGGCCCCTGCATTATATTTTTTGACAAAGTTAAGCTCTGTGCTTCATTTCTCACAAACGCAGTTTGACTGCAGACAGCAGTCGACAAGTAAATCTACCCTTTTCCATGGCAAACAGCCCAACTTTAATATTTTTACTGGCTTACAGCTGGGTAAATTAAGCCCCGGATTTTTATTTATTTATTTTTTAATACCGTGCAACTGAAAATGAACAGCTACTTCACTATGACTGCCAAGGACAACCTTAAAAACACTAATGCAAGCCAGTCCAGCTCTCAATAGATCTATAAAGTCTAGAGGACCAAAAATTTCGGCTTATCCACCCAAACAAAATGTTGGTTGGGCAGGAAGTCTAATATTTCATTAAGATCTTTAAAAAAAAAAAAGAAAAAGAAAAAAAGAATGAAAAAAAGCCTTATGTGCTGGCAAACTGAAGATGGTAACAGTCCCAGCTACAATGCCATGAAATGGGAATTAAAACTTGCTGTGTTACTTACCCCAGCCTTCCCAGCATTTCAAGCTCTGGAACTTGAGGTCCATATGTCTCTACTTGCAGAGGCTGATATTCATACAGAGTTTCCTCCAGCTTTTGAATGGGAGCTAGTGAAATATGCTGACCCTGTTAATAAAAAATGTAAAAAAATGAATTTTTTATTTTTTTTTTTCTTACACACACCATGTCAAGGTTTTGACTTTTTTAAATGTAATGCAAACACAAGCTTATACCATTAACTTGGTCCAGACAAAGACCATCCCATCAAGAACATACTGTCTACCATATCACTCATTTTTTCATGATTTGACTATTTTTAATGGTATTTACAGTTTGGAAGCAATGTTTCATTAGCTGTAACCGTTTGGACAAGGCAGGAGGAAAGGGGAAAGCTTTATTGAAGGCAAACTTACCATTAGAACGCACAGCTGCTTCCAGTGTCACCAGTAAAATTATTATTAGGTAAAAATTTCCTTTATCAGAAGTAATATCAAACAAATGTCTCTGAGCTACCTTATTTGATTCTGTAATCAATGATTTCCTGAAAGCTCTAATTAGACAGGGACGCCGCTTTCATTCCTCTCTGCAGGCTTTGTGTGCTCCTGTATGTAACGCTCTCAAGACAGACTTTTACAGTGCAATACAATTAATTCATTCAGCAAATTCCCATTTGTTTCATAACTAAAAATATAAAAGCACAAACATAAACCCTTCATTCCAGATGGTACTTTTGCAAGCCCTTCAGACTACTGAGAAACAGCTAGACATTCCCACTCCCCACCCCCCTCCCAAGTCTCTATCACCCCGAGCTCTCACAAAACAGGAGGCTTGTGGCTAGAAAGGAGGGGTCAGGAGGATATGAGATAGAGCCAAAGTTAACAGATGTTGCTGCGTGACATTCTACACTGATTTGTTGATCTTTCACACAGTTTCAATTTTCTACTGTATTCTATGGTGCTCACAAAAATTAGCAGCAGCAGCAAAAAGAGAGAACTATGAGCTCCCCCAAAACAGCCTGGCTTCCCCTGTAGAAGCTGAGTTTCTCATCTGCCAAACACAGGAATTTCGGAAAGGAGCAGTAGTGGTTTTGTAGACATTTTGTCTGCGAGAGGAGATCGGAAGCTTTCCGTGGTGTAATGCCGTGTGTAACCCCGGCTCCCACCGGTGATCGCTTACTGAGCTTCACTTCCCCGGGGCCACTCACAGAAGCATCTACTCCCTCAAGTGGAAACTGAAGGCTCCTGATGTAAGACACTGGGTTAAAATTAGCTATAGAGTGGAGGGAAATAAAGTCAGTAGAATGGGAAAGTTGTTAATTAAATTTGTGGTTGAGGAGTGACCTTTCTGAATTTGGAGCATGAATATTTTTGTTGCAGAAAATAGCTAAGAAAATTGAAGATGTAAGTCCTAAAGAAGTGCTGTCACAAATCTAGGCTGATCTCTGGAAATATCAGCAACTAAAGTTTTCCATCAAAACAGCTCCGTATCTGTGATGAGAACAGATAGTTTTGTCCTTTTTCTGCCCTGCCCGGGAGCCTGGTGGGACCTCAGTTAACATTGTCTCAGTCTTGGTTCCAAACTGGAACATAGAAAGTTCCATCTTAATATAAGGAGGAACTTTTTCACTGTGAGGGTGATGGAGCACTGGAACAGGCTGCCCAGAGAGGTTGTGGAGTCTCCTTCTCTGGAGACATTCATGACCAATCTGGACACATTCCTGTGTGATCTACTCTAGATGATCCTGCTCAGGCAGGGGGGTTGGACTTAGTGATCTCTCAAGGTCTCTGGGTGATCTCTTGAGGTCTCTTCCAGCTCCTAATATTCTGTGACTCTGTTACAGGTTCCTGAAGGCGAAACGTGGTGAGCAAAGTTCTCGAGTCAGCCATGAGCCACTCCAACATTCATAGTTAGCACACTGTTATTTCTGGGCCACAAACTACCACTGCACCATTAAAAGCAGGCAACCACATATAATTTTTTTAAAAAGGTAGGAAAAGAAAGGTTAAAAATTCTGCTTTAATCCTGCTTCATAATATTTAAAGATGCAAATGCAGGGACTTTTTATTTTGCTAGAAGTTGTCAATTTAAAACCTATTCAAGTTCACAACAATATTATATTTTGGAACTACAAGCATGCAGGCATGTTACACCCACTGTAAGAGATTAATGTTTAAATAAGGCCTTTAGATTTAAATTTTTAAAAATATCTTTGTCTCTAACCAAACCAAAAGACGTATCAACCTTTTACATGAGTACACCCTCATCCTGTGGGCAAAGACCCTCAGTCTTCCCCAATGCAGAGCAATTTTGTTCCAGGCATAGAAAAGAAAATTCCGTTTCAGGCAAAGATCAAAACCATGATAAATATTTTGGGAAATTACTTGAGTGTGGAAGAAGGGAGCAGCCCAGATTGCAGAAGCCACATCTCTGGAGGGCATCACCAGAACAGCTGCTCGCTGTTAGCAGAGTTGCCACTGGTGCATTCCTAACACTTTTTTTAATGAGAGTGACTTCTGCTAATGTTGGCCAAAAGACACATGACGGCTGCCTACAAAGGGAACGGGCTCATCATAAGCCTCTTTCCCCACCATCTTTTATACTGGTACAGATGCCCATCTCTGGGGACTGCAGGAGCACAAGATGAAAATGTTTTGTCTTCCCCTCTCTCTGTGGGATTCCCAAGGTGCCAGAGCTCAGAAGGGATCACAATGGCCATTTATTCGCAGATGGTCAACCAGTAACTGCCAGGGAGCTGCCTATGAACGGTGACCAGTCAGCACACCAGCTGTATGGTGAGCACTGGTGTACGTGTCATGGGAAAGCCACTGAGCCCATACCAGGACCTTTCTGTGCGGTGGGGTATTTAAAAAATGCCACACTGTGGTGGCCCACTGAACAGAACACCATCAGAAAGGCAGCAATGTATGGAAAGAGTCCATATTTGAGCTGCTCTGACCTCACGTCCAGCCCAGACCTGGACATTTTGTGCTTCTGTATGAAGCCCAGGACGTGGTAGTTCAACCAAAGCACCTTCTTCTGAAAAGCATCCAATCTAGAGTTAAAGATTTCAGATTATAAAGGTCCAGGCACATACCCTAGGTAAGCTGTTACAGTAGTTAATTATCTTCACCGTTAAATACTGGCAGCTCATTTCTGGTTCAAGCTGAGTTTCAAAGCACTGGGTCTGTTCTGCACCCTTCTCATCCATGTACTGATCCAAGGTGCAAGTGTCCAGAACCAGTACATACTTCTGCATGGCAGAATGGCTGCACTGGTTTGTGTCCAGCCAGCAGATCTGTACCTCAAGGAGATTGTGCAGTTGTATGACACAGCTAATTTGTTTTCCTTTCCCAAAATCACAACTTTAGCTGATGGGCTTTGGCAACGTGGATTACATTCCACTAAGCAATGGGTGGAGGGGGGAGAAAGAAGAATATCCCACAACTGGCTGCTGTTCCTGCCCTGTAGCTGTCTGGTCTTTAGGTAAAGACTTTTTCCTATAAATTGGATGTTTGTCTCCCTTGATCCAGGACATGCTAGATAGATGCTGAAGAGTTACACCATACTGCCCACCTGAAAGGGGCTCAAGTCTCATCTGCAGATGCCTTGGATATGAACAAGCTGTAATTACACTGACTCCTTACAATGCTGTTACAGCAGCAGGGCCACACAGGCTCCTGAGCTCATAGGTATCCAACTTGTTCAGATCACACTGCGGTCACGAGACTGGGTATGGCACACACTGGTGCAAACAGGCTGCAATGGAAACCAAGGAAAACTTACCAGTGAAAAGCTTTGCCTGTCCTCTTTTCAGTGATGTTGTGATAAGGTATGTTTACAGTAACTCCTGCTGAAGTTAAAAGGCTCAATTTGGCCAACACTATCTCCATTAAAAGCAGTTTGACCAGCAGCATCTCTGTTTTGTGGCCCTGTCCTGAGTGGTCCCTAGCCATTTGACTGAAGGCTGATATAAAAGGCAAGCTGTTGTGTAACTTCAGAGACATCACCAGAGACAGCAACTGTTACTTAGGGCTTGCACAGCACTTTTACAGATCCAAAACCCATTTGACATCTATGAGGTAAGATTTTTAAATTTCTTGTATTCCACCTAGACAGCCAGGCTCACCTCTTTCCAGCATTAGGAGGCATTTATCATCATGCTGAAACCAAAATGAAAGCAGCGGATCCAAGATCCTGCATCTGCATTGCTTTTGCCTGACAAACCTACGGTCTGACGTTGTGGTCATGGGTGAGTATTTCTAATTCCCCTCAGATGCCGTAATGTTTGTGTGAAAGAAGCTGACAGTATCCAAATGGAGATCGAAAAGGCTTCCAAGAGCACAGACAACAGATTTTCCTGCCTCCTCTCCCTCCCACCCCTATCTTTGTGGCATACAAGGGTTTGTTATTTTTTTTTCTGGGATTATTTTAGGCACCATAGCTGTCTATTACGTTTTGGAATGTATGGAACCACAAAACACACTGCTAATTAGAAGGAAGGCATTTGCTTATCCTTATGACTTTGTTTATGTAAAAGACTGCACAGCAATGGATTTGTGAGCGACTGACTTTCCATTCATGTGCTGTACAGTTTTAGAGGAGAGAAATACAGGATTAATGGTGAGAGAGTTTAAATAATGCCTTTGCATTAAAAATAAGACAGACTTGCTGATTTACTTTCACTCTCTGTTATAATGTTTGAGACATCTCTCAGTTTAAATTCTAAGAAAGAAATCAGTAAACAATTTTTGTTTCAGACTGTGATACAACAGGTCAGTAAAAAAAACAATCCATGGATTATATACAGAGTAGAGCTGCCCTTACAGTGACAAGGAGCTTATTTTAAAAAACAAAATAAATGTCCTTTTAGGAAATGCCATAGCTACTGGAGCATCAAAATGATAGTGTACCAGTGCATCATTCACATAGGGGTTTGGGGAGGGACTCTTGGCAAATGCCAGGTGTATCAGTATTTGCTTGCTAGCAGGAAGAGGTTATTTTTGCACAGAGACCAAAAATATCAGCTCAAGGTGCAGCATTCATACTTCTTCCTATCCTGCCACCTCTCCCTTTCCCTGCCTCCAAAATGACATTGCCTTCCTTCACCTCCTTCCCGCGGCAGTGAAAAGAAACAACAACTGACAGTCTTCTCAAGTGCCAAGGAGGAGGAGAAAATAGACTGACACCAAAAATGCACTAGTAGGGGAAAGAGGAGGAACAGCTATACCACAAAAACATCCTGGGGCAAGAGACAGAAGCCAGAGATCTGCATCACTAAAACTTGTCCAGACAAAGCAGGTTTCTGTACTAGAAGCAACCGAACTCAATGATGCAGGCAAAGCTTTTTGCTTTTTTAGTTTCTCTCTGCTGAGGAACTTACATAGGTCTGCTATTACCATACTGCCAGAAATCATCACATGTCAGGTAACAGAAATACTAATATTTATGTGCTAAGTTTCATTAAGTCAGTTTGCAGCAGTGTTCGTTTTATTTAACTCTTCGCCATCCCCATCCTGGCATGAGGAGCTCACGGCTAGTCAAAAAGAAACCAAGCCCTGTGAGATGCTGCTGAAACACATCCTGAGCATCACTTCAACTGCATGTGGCAGGACAGAGAGGTTAACAAAGACCCGTTCTGAAACGCTGTCATTTGAGTGTGTAATTATCCAAATGCATTCAAGTGAACATTACAATACACTAAATTCCTTGAATTTTTCAGTATAAGCAGTCTTAGTCTATTTTACTGTTAAGCTCACAAGAAAATTCAGGTTTTGGAAAGATTTCACGTTAACAGAATTTCTTACAGAACAATATTAGCATATATATTTTAGGCAATATCTTGGTCTGAGCAAAAAGCTGGGGTTTGGGTTTGTTTTTTCAGTTCCCACCCTCCAAATTCACTCTTGACAAGCCCGTGTCAGCAATGCTAATACGGCTTTCTGATTGTGATTAACTACTTAGACTACAGTAATACTCAGGAAAAGGAGAATGAAACTGATAGATTTGGAGGGCTCAGTTAATATTATTTTAACCTTTACCCTCCTCCCTGTCTTCCACGGCTTTTTTTTTTTAAATAAACATGAAAAATGTCAAAGTAAAATACATAATTCCATTCCTTAGCCTCAAATTCTGATACCGGTGAAGCTTTTCCAAAGATTTACATATCTAAAACCAACTGTTCTTAAAAAACAACAACAAATCTGATTTCTTTATTCAACTATGAAATGTGTTATGAGGATATCAGAGGAGACAGAAAGAGAACAACTAATCTGACAGACACCAACAAAAACCAACATGGGTTTTAAGGTTCTCCTGTCGATCTCAAAACCAGAATCTGACCACAAGTGGCAGGACAAGAGATACGAGATTCACTCCCCCTCTTCCCTCTGGGGTACATGATTTGAGATGCCTAGTTGCAATCTGAAATGTAGATACTTGTTTTTTCCTCCAGAGTTTGATTTTTCAATGCCAAAACAGATTTAAAATATGTGCTTTAGGAATGGCAGAAAAAGCAAGAGCACCGAAGAAACTGTCAAAAGTCACATATATGTGACTTGTTACATGCAAACAGGTACCTGGAAAAATAATCACGGAGCAAACACAGGCTCGTGCTCTACTTGCCTCCAAAATTTTCCTTTACAACTTTCTGACATAAGTAATTACCTGACCAGACTTATCTTTAAGCTCCTGCCAAAAAGCCCCGTTCCTCTAATCTCTCAGAAGAAAGCTTGTGTCCATCTAACATGCCGAAACAACAGTTCTTCTGGGTCAGTGCCAGTACCAGGATTTAGTGACTACTCTCTCCACGGAAAAGCCTCGTGCTCTTTCTTCACATCAATGGATTGCAGGGGTTGTTTGGTACAGTCCTCTCCAGTGCTGGCTGCTGAAGCCCAGTCAGGATTCAGGGGATAGTCTGGATGTTTGCTGCCATGAGTCACTCGCTCATTTTCAGCGGAGACTCCAGAGTTCTGGCAGGAACTACCAAGCTTTCCTCAAAATTTCCAGCAGTGTTCAAAGAACAGCTCGGTACACAAGACAGCATCACTTTTGGAAACAAAGGATTAAAACACAACAGCATTTTCATGTAACTAATATGCCCACAGATCACACTCATGGTTTTCAGCACTTCTTTCTCATTCTTGCTCCCAACTTGGTCTTGGTTCCTAAGCACTTACTTCTGTACAAGCCACCCGGCTGTTAGCAGAGGTTCAGCTGCTTCTGCACCTTTTGCTCTGGTTCCCAGGAGCTCTACCCTGCATGTGATATTTATTTGTCTACTTTCAGCTCGACCGAAGAGCCATGTCATGAACTGGCTGCTGCATGGTATTCAGACACCCTGGGAGCACCAACTGCATTTGCAAAGATCAGCTCACGCATTCATTTTCCTACTGTGGCTTTCACTGGGCTTGGCATGGCTCTTCTCAGGGTACAACCACACATTCCTCCCAGTTTTCAGAGACAAATTTTCACTACAGGTGCCTCAAAGTCGACATTCTGTCAGTTTATTAGGCCAATTCCCAGTGTGCTGTGTTAAGTAATACAGCATTAAACAGAATTAAGCAAACTTCTGTTGCATATCTACCGTCAGACTTCTGGAGCCCCGATCATTTTGATTTGGCTATCAACAAAGCATAAACTCTGCAGTAGCCAGTCTAATTACAGGATTAAAGGCTTTAATATAATATAGTTTTAAATACCTACATTAAGGACATAATTTTTCAAGGGATGTGAAGTAGAAATCAGTGGAGGTTAGAACACAGCAGTAGCTGCGCATCGCTCAGGGACCAGCAACAATTGTTTGAGTCTTGGTACAGCAGAACCTATTGGTGTTCCTATCATGCTGCAGTAAAGCTGAGTATTACATTGATGATCCCTCCGTTATGCAAGAATTTTATGTAGGATTTCCTGAAGGACAGCAGATCCTTCAAAAATTAGCTGCTTTATTAGTAGAAAAGAAGCTCATGAAGAACCATACATCACTGTACTCCCCTATCTGCGCTCTTCTGGGATCCTCTAAAGCAGCTCCCACACCATCCAGCCTCAGATAGACAGTATAGTTTCTAAGGAATTAAGAGTCTGATGCATGATTTAAAGACTGCTTAAAATAACAAAACTGAACAGAAAGCTGACCTCAGTCTGTAGATGAGAAACTGTGTGTGTGTGTGTGTGTATGTGTGTGTGTGTGTGTGAAAATCAGAGACATATTCCCTGTTTCACTGACTGTACAGCCTAGGTCCAGATAAATGTTGATAAAGATGCAGAACACCACATTCACCACAGCTTATGTCTGTCTGATAAAGAGAAGAAATAAAGTGAGATTCCTTGAATAGCTAGATTTTAAGGAGGGACTAGTAAAGGTTGATAAGTGTCTTGCAAAAGAGAGCAGGGAAATTTTTATAGCTATGGGGACAAAAAGAAAGGAGGAATAAAATAGGAAAAGGACAATAAAGGCAGGTGAAAGGGAAAACAAGAATAGTAGAGGGAAAACAGGAAGACAGTGCATCAGTGTAAATTATTAGAAACAGACAAAAAGATAAAGAGGAGAAATTTAGAAAAACTGAAGCTTAAATTAAAAAAAAAAAATTGAAGAAAGTATCATCAGGCAGCACCAATATGCCTTCACAATATTTGTAGACTATATTTGTAGAAAAACTTTAAGTGAAACCTGCAACCTATTAGCAATATATTGATAAATTACTACTTTTAACATAAAAGTGGAAAGTAGTTTATTTCTAAGCCTTTTTCCCTCATTTGCCTGCAGAGCACATACATAGACATTAGCTGATTATTCCGGGGACAGGAAGAGCCATGCTGCTAACGTAACACACAGTTCACAGCACTGCTTTGAAAATGCACATTCATTTTGTCTAACTAAACAACAAAACTCCCTGGGGCTGAACAAACTGCATTTTTAATCTGCACAGAAGATATTCTTTTGTCCTTTCAGAGAGGTTTAGCTTCTTTCCAAGCAAATTTCCACCTATGTTTTAAGTGACCATATCAAAACGATGCTTAGACCCAGAGACACACAACTGCTTTCAAAGTACAACAGCACCTGAACGTTAGCAGTACTTTAAGGGCAGGATTCACAGAATCAGAGTCTAATCATAAGTCCTTGGTTGATCCTGAGGGTGTTGCAGAAAGTCCATCCATATACCAAAGAACTACCATAGTCTACTGCATTACTTTGGTTTCCATGGCTATGGCTTTGTAGCTCCTTGAAGCCAAATAACCAGAAATATCTAAAGCATCTTTAGTACAAAGAATAAAGGACTGGTTGCTGCCTTAAAAAATTAAATAAAGAACAGAAAAAATCTACTGTATCGTTCAGAGAAAACAGAAGCTGGCAGCAAAACAGTGACAGAACCACATGGCAATTTCACTCAGTCCCAGAAAAATCCTAGTTATCTGTTTAGATAGATAGAGATTTGGAGAACCTGTCATCTGGTTTATCTTGTTCACTGGCTCCTTCATGAAGCCTTTTGCTAAGACACTTGTATTCAAATAAAACAAATTAAAAAGAAGTGTCGCCACAGATCCTGAAAGAGGAGACTGCTGTGAAAGCAACTGCAGCACAACCACCAGCTTTCCAGCATGTTAGAGAGGCTGCCTGAGTATTTCCTGCTGTAGCCTTAGGAGACGACAGTTCTGCCTTAAAAACAACACTCCCATTGTAGAAAGGAAGATTACTATATGCTCCAACATAACTACTGGATGAACACCCTGAAATTTAGTAATACCCAGCACAGGGAAAGAACTGGCTCAAATGCAGCGTGCTGGCGATCAGGGCTCACATCGCATGCCACAGCTCCTTACAGCTTCTTGGGAAACAACGCAAACAAGCTGTAACCCAAGAAAAAGGAAGCCCCAAGAACAAGTATTAAGAACATTTGTTAATCAAAGGATTATACTTAGAGGAAAGTCAAAGAAATTATAACTTCCTCTATTATTTCCATACAGTTAAATACGTACTAAGCTCTTCCACAGCTGATGCAAATGTCTTAACCCTGGCTTGGGGCAGCTGCTGCTCTGAGAAACAAACCAACACGAGCTGATCATTTGAATTCCCCTAAAATTCATAATATTGAGACAAATAAAGCAGAGTTTACTATGCAGTTCAAGAGGCCATGCTGCACATCTTTGTGCATTTAAAATTCATAAATCAACTAGATTTACCTGTAAGAGGGAGCGTAAGGAAGAAAAAAAAAAAAAACAAAAACCAAACCAAACTAATTTTCTCCTCAACTCTGAAAATAGTTCAGGGTCAAAATCCCTATACAAGAAGTAATAAAAATAGTTTGGTTTCTGGTAGCAGTAACAAAAACGAGGGCAAGATTAATTCTTACACTTTTATGGCAAACAATCTAAAGCAGATGTTCAAGAATAAAAGCGAGATGTCAAAGTAGTTAATAAAAGCTTTTCAAAACCAAACACAACAAGACAACTTGCAGCTTTGTGTGCTTATACAAAACTCCAAATCACCTCAGTCAGCTTCCACCTTTTGCCCTTCGCTACTCTGCGAAGCCTCACGCTTACCCAAAGCGTGAGATCCGAGCACAAGCCGCTGCGGACCGGTGCCTCCTGCACGAACTCACGCGCACGTGAGCTTTGCCGAGTTGAGATCGGCTGCAGACTCGGGGCCCTCCAGAACAGAAATACATTTCCATGGTCAGAATATCCAGTACCTCTGAGAGAAAGCTTGTCTTTAAAAGACAGAGTATATTTTAAAGATGTCTAAAAAAAGTTCTGACTGTGTTTACATTTCCGCTAGAATACTGCAGCTTGCAGATAGAGATCAAACTTCACATTATAAGGTAAAAACCAACATAAGCATTCCTCAGAATCAGACTTCAAATAGATCATTTGAAGTTATCCACACTTTCTTGTTTGCCAGTTCAAAGAACTGCTGATCATAAAGCAAACCTGAAGATATTCAATCTTTTAAGTACAAATTTCACAAAAGGCGATGCGTGCAAGCAGGAGAATGGAGTCCTTCCACAGTTAATATGGCAAGAGTTTGTGTAAGGTAAGGAAGGATAAGCACACCCTTTTCAAATGAAACTACCTTTTATTGTGAACACGAAAGACGCCGTGTTAACTTAAAACACCGCTCACTTAGATGTGCTTTCCAAAAGGCCTTAAGCAGGATTATATCGATTTAAATAAAGTAAATTAGGCAAGTTTTTGCACTCGAGCTTCCCACACAAATAGGATTTGCCAAGTCTTTTGAGTCTAATCAGTGGTACAATCACACAGGTATACAAGAGACTGACTCAGCGCGCGCGCACACTTCTAGACTCACCAGCAAGAGCTGATTTTTGGCTGACCACGGAGAACTGTCTCCTAAGCCAGTCAGCCCAAGTCTCCATCTACCTGGAAGCCATCCATCCAGCAACACGGGGCTGCTGTGCCTCTGCACCGCCGTTCTACTACACTACGTGAAACACAAACCCGTCGCTACAGGCATCGGAGTAACTGATATCGTATCACTCAAGTCAATGGGAGCAAATCAGAAACTCTAGAGTACATATGAATAATAATAGGTTTTGTGTTTCTTTTCCCAAGAGCTGACAGTTTCGAGGGGTATTTCCCCCACCCACCATTGCTGAACTATAATCACATTAATTTTGTCCTGCCAAGGCAAGCTGTTCAAGAAGCTTTCACAGCACGTTTGCTTAATAAGCCAGGGTGAGTTTTTTGGGTTTTGGTTTCAACTGCTCAAGATTCAGTAAGAAAAAGAAAATGAAGGTAAGATGTATATAACTCTCAGGAAAAATCTATTTCCATTACAAGTTGGCCTAAGTGAAAAGGTTACCAACCAACTAAACCATTAAATCACTAGCAGCCTAAATAACTTTGCCCTAGCTCTGGACATAAACTTATATTAACCAGTAGCATAGTGAGAAAACAGTTTCTCCTTTGGTTTCACATTAGATCTTCGGTCACAGTTAAAACCCAACACTGCATCAACTCTCCTCTCCCATGCCTCCTTTTCACAGCCGTTGCTATGTCAGCTAGAACCTTCATTGCAAGAACTGAGTGTTGATAGCCAGCATGTCTAACAGACCTACAAGGAAAAATAACTTGTCAGAGCCCAAAAGCAGCTCACCTGATGAAATAATCCCAGCCACTCTAACACTATGTCGACCTGCTCTGGGACACCAGCAGAATTAGGGAGTTGCTGTTGAGACGAAGAAATTCAGATTTCATCGAATTTTTCATATTTCAGATTTAGTATCTAAAAGGCAACCCTCAAGTGCTACAAAATGCTCCCTGTAATTCATACAAGCGGTTGAGTCACAGCAACCCAGCAACCAAGCCAGGATAATGTATCACTGAATGCATCTACATTTGTTTCTGTCAAAGGCTACAGTTTGCTTTTAATTATTCATAATGCTTTGGAATGTATTTGGATGAGTATATAGTACACACAAATGGCAGATTTTGTTTTAAAAAATAACCCAGTCACAGTAATTAGGGAGCAGATTTCTGTGCTCAAATGCTGTGTTTTTAAATGAGATGCTTTTCATGTGCACACGGGTGTTCCTGTATATGTGTATATACATAGAAAAACACGCACAACTAACCAAAGGCAGAAGTTAAAAGTTTTTAACAAACAGTATAATGGAACATTTTGCAAGGCCCTGTAGCGCCCCAATCCCTCACAGATTTACACACAGCATTCACTGAAAGGCATGTCAAGCTAACAAACCTATTTCCTACCAGGAAATTTTACCATGTGCTTACTTGGGACTTAGATCCAGATTCAGCAACACCGATTCTCCTCAGCAAACCCCCAGCTTTAAGCACACAAAGAGCTTTGCAAAGCCAACACATCAGTCACATACTGATTACTTTGTCTGGATTGTGGCCTACAAGTCCATCCCAACAAAGCCAAGCAAGCCTAAACCTGATTGCGTAAACTGAGCCCCATCCGCTTCCCTGCAATTACCTGTGACAATAAACACCACGGTCTAGGGAGCTGAGGCTTGCAGAAACAGGTCTCCAGAGAAACAATCCGTACCCTGATAACTCCAGTCTCTGCTCCTCGTCCTTCCATGGACCTTTCCTAGGGCTCAGGAGTCAAGCAGCTCACATCCAAGTATTAGATGCCACCATTTGCTACTGCTTGGTTTGCAGACCTGCCATGATACATCAGTTGCCCTTAGGGACCAAAATGCAACAAGGGCAAAGTAACTGAGTGGAGAGTTAGGCACGCTTGCTTAATTTGAAAGCACATGCTTAAGGGCTTTCTGGGTCAAAGCCAAGATGATCCATATCTTATGATCCCAAGCACCTCTGCCAGTTTTAGATCAAAAATTTTAATACAACTCTTTTGGCGGTACCATTTAGCAGTCCATAAGGGCAGACTTCTGCTCCATACTCAGGATTCCTACAGGAAGGTGAATTTTACCTGGCCACTTCTGAAGCAAACACCCACTGGTATCAGTGTGGGTGTTCTTATGCCTGACCATGCATCAAGGGACTAATGCTATAATAGAAAGAGAGAATTTAAGAAGTGGACAGGGCTTCCAAGCACTCTCTCAAGAGTAGTTATTTCTCACATAAATCATCTTAATTTTATTACTTGGGCCCCAATCCCATGGCTTACACAAACTGAGAAAATAGTCCCACTAGGGACTACACATAATGGGGTCCATTACTCATACCAAATAGACCAAGCATCTTTAGAAAGCTAATTTACAGAAAAAGTTATCAAATTTCTCTAATCATGCATTTAAAAGTTTAGAAGGAAGACAGTAACCAATCATAAATCATGCAGATTCACATACTCAGTAATCCATATAACCTGAAAAAGTAGACTAGAACTCTAAGAAATGGCTTATTGTGACAGCCATTGAGCTCATCGTATTTACTTCAGCATCTTTTTCAAATAATTGATATCTCAGCATTTGAGAGGACATCCCAGCTAAAAGAAACTGCAAAACATGTTACAGACAAACCAGAATCCTATGTGAACCAACACTCAGGGGCATCACTATGTATTGATGAGGTGCACCTAATCGCATCAAAACAGAAGAAAACAAGCTTTCTTTCCAAATGAACAGCAGGTTCCTTAATCTGTACATCTAGTAAAGAGTATAAATACAAAATGGGTGGTTTGATGAAATCAGCACAGTGCCATTTAAAGCATAGCACATCACAGCACTTAAGTCTTTTTGGAAATACCTCTGCAGCTCAGCAGCACTAGCTTTCCACCAGTTGCTGCTCCACATGCTATTGCCAATCAGCTGCATTTGCTGTAGCGCATTCCAAAGTTTACTAATTAATCTCTGCACTAAACCCCATCGATGGCCGGTTGCCATTTGAAATGATCATCATCTTTTATTTAAAGACATAGTGGCCCTGTGGTCAAACTCAGACTTTATCTGCATAAAAAGGTGTTCTGAATTTCAGGTAATTAAATCCACTTTGATATCAATGATGTTTATTAAAAAACTTGACAGCGAAGCAATTGTCAATGGCTTCAGAATGTGTCTACAAATTAGTCCTACTAAGTTATTTCTGTGTTAATTGTCAGGAATCGAAAACACTCTTGCATTTTGACCTAGGAGCTACTTTCAGCAGAGGGTATGAGATGCAAACTTCTGGAAAAGAGACTATCCATTTCTTGCAAAACATGCTTTGAAGTCATGTGTTTTAACGATTCCAGCTTATTGCTACATTTCATACGAGGTTTTAAATGTGGATTTCACCCAGCCCAACCTCTCACACCATTGTTGCAGGCTGCTCTCATTCAACAGCGTGTACTGGCTCCGTGACCTTCACAATGACCTCTACAAAAGCAGTTGTGCATTTTACTGTGGTGTAAATCCTCACAGACAAGTTGAACCTGTTCTTTTTGGCATCCAGCCCTTTAGATGAATACTCTGCGGAGATTTATTATGAAAGGGGAATGAAGGGGCATTATTGCACAACATTCATCCCTCACATACAGCTAAGTTGCATCTTTTACAACTTCTGAAGACTTTTAAATAAACATCTTTTTAACTGCACAAACCATTCTTGCTTCTCACCAATTTTCTGTAATTAAAACTCACTGTTATTTACAGAAAAGGTAGGAATGCCCAGGAAAAAAAAGCATGTGTGCTAAGGTGTTTTACGCTATTATTAATAAGTAATATTCATACTTCCTGTTACTATACACGAGGGATTAGTGTTTCCTAGCACACCATTCACTTACAACACTGAAGTATTATTCCACATTGTAGCAACACACATTGCCCTAAAAGGGTCCATTAATTATTTTTGTAATGCCATGAAGTCGCTGCAGGATATTAGACTGTCTCTGTAAGAAATACACTCCTACGGTAAAATGATGAATGACGAAGTTTGCAGGTTTTTAATTAGATTTCAGAAGAGTAAGAAAGTACTTGCAAAGTTATTTTCCATGGCCTTAGCTTAATACTTCACATGCCCTTATGCAAATAACTTTAAAAGAAAAAAAAAAAACCAAGTTTGATTCAGTCATAAATATAAAAGCATAAAAGAATTGTGAAAGGGACAGATTTTATAGATTTGGTGCATCTGCAAAGTGGTCGGAGTAGTAACCCTGTCACTGACATTATCCACGTTCCATCAGGTTTTCTAATTGATCCCTCAGCAAAACGTGTCCTGCTGGGGAAGGTGGGGAAACCTAAACAAAAACCAGCCCAACAAAGTTACATTGATACTCCAGTCCAAAAATCATGTTCAGGCTGGCTTTATCGGGTAGTTGCTTTGTATTAACCGGAAAGGAAGCATTTGGATTGAAGCAGATATTCCCTGATATAAATCTCTGAACTTCACTAAGCAGCTCCCTCCCCCAACATCAGCTGTCACGGACAATTGACAAAGCACACACACATACCTCCGACTGCAAAAATAAAGAACTGCTGTGTGTGTCTCTCCCCGTCACCAACAGGCGATGTCAGGTATGGGTTCTCTCTCCCCTTCCTAAAAGTCTCAGCTGGCCATTCCTAAGCTTTCCTCCTCCTCCTCAGCCTCCTCCTCCCCCAGCAAACTCAAAGACAATAGAACGTACAAGAGCAGAAAACTCCCCATACAAAAATATAGGATAATATCCTCTCTTCCCACCTTTCCCACAGCCATGCTGCATTTTCACAGCTCCAGAGCTGTGATGGAGGTATAAAACAGAATATGCAGCAGTGGTTTTTACCATCTATATCCACTTCCCACCCACAGGTCCTTTCCTGCTGCCTCAAGCAGAGCCCACTCCTTCAATTCTAAGTGTGACGCTACCAGTGAGATGGGCTGAAGATAACAGAACGTAAACCAGCACAAACACGCAGCGCTGTATTTACAATAACAAACATAAAATATCCTGAATTCTGAAGGGGGTTTTGTCCTACAAAAGAAATTTCATGTTTCGAAAAGCTGCAGCTGCTGTGCTTGGCCTCTTCATAATCAAACTAAATAAAAATAAATTAAAAGTGCTTCCACATGTATACTTTGTTCTTTGTGACAAATACAATAACCGAGATATCACCACTATTTTATTTGGGGTCATTTTCTTAATTAAAAAACCGCAAAAATTTTCAATTGGGCAATAATCAGACTTCAGGCCAAAGTTATACCTGGCACCTCAGCCACGAAGTTTATTTCACAGAGTTTAAAAGCAACCAATAGTTAAATAAGTACAGAGAATCACAGAATTGTAGGGGTTGGAACGACCTCAAGAGATTCGAGTCCAACCCCCCTGCCAAAGCAGGTTCCCCACAGCAGGTCACACAGGTCGGTGTCCAGTCGGGTCTTGAATATCTCCAGAGGAGACTCCACAACCCTCTGGGCAGCCTGTTCCAGTGCTCCATCACCCTCACTGTGAAGAAGCTGTTTCACACATCAGTGCAGAACCTCCTGTGGTCCAACTTCTGGCCATTGCCCCTTGTCGTGTCCCCACAGGCCCCACATCTCCCTTTGTCTCAGAGTACAGCACTCTGAAGAGCATTTCTGTTACTTTAAAATTGACATATCTTTTTAATTTCGTATTTTAAATTTGCTTAGCTAAGCAGACACAAAGTAAAAAGATAGCATAAAGCTGTACACAACACCATCAAATGAAACTAAACTGATACCACACCAAGGTTTAGCATAAACTGCACCTTAAGGTTTTGCTGTGGGTGTTTTGGTGTGGGAAGAGGAAGGAGTTACCCCTTCTTCCAAACCAATTGCTGGATTTGATATAACTTTTGGCCTAATCCTGTCCATACTTCAGATTCAAGCTCAAGGCANGTGACATATCTCTTAATTTCATATTTAAATTTGCTTAGCTAAGCAGACACAAAGTAAAAAGATAGCATAAAGCTGTACACAACACCATCAAATGAAACTAAACTGATACCACACCAAGGTTTAGCATAAACTGCACCTTAAGGTTTTGGTGTGGGTGTTTTGGTGTGGGAAGAGGAAGGAGTTACCCCTTCTTCCAAACCAATTGCTGGATTTGATATAACTTTTGGCCTAATCCTGTCCATACTTCAGATTCAAGCTCAAGGCATCATTCCACAGAATGACGCCTTGAGGTGAATAAGTGAAAAGTGAATAGGTAAAGATGAAGGAAGCATCAAGTTCCCATTGCAATCCTCTCCACATCCTCCCATCAGCTCTCAAGCCAAGCCCCCTCTATCCCCTACAACAAGAAGAGCAACCCTAAAGGTATTTTACTGGAAACAACCACAAAGGGGAATCCTTGGTGTTCAGGCATGGCCAAGATAACGCCAACAGACTTCGAGTACCATGATCTAGACACTGAAGATCTATGCCAACATCTCCCCTCTTGAGCCAGACAACACTGAAGCCCTCCAACTCTATCCATATTCAAGTTCGTGTTTGGCTGGTGGAAAATCCAACAATAAAACTTCCCAGGTTACCCCTCTTCTGAACTTGTAGTCATGATCTCACTCAAATCACACTCCAAATGAAAGTGGAGAAAAACACTGCCGCTCCCAGTGCCATTAACATCGTGCTCTTACAGAAACCACCACCTTCGTGGAAAGGTAGAAAATTCTTCAGATATTTACTAGTCAATTATTCAAATTTTGTTTGTCTGAACTCAAAGTGCCTACTGCAGAAGGAAACGCTACAAGCTGGACATCTTGGATGCATGTGGTATTTTTTTTTTAATGTTAGCCATGTACATGTGTCCACAGGTACATAAACACCAGCAGATCTGAACCCCAGTGCCTGAGGCTGACTACTGATGGTGAGGATCAGATGCCTACATCCATCCTTTTAGATCTGTCAGCAAGTCTATGTAGCCCAGACCAGCAGCTCCTGTTTACTGGAGCACTGCCTCCAACAGCCTTGTGGAGGATCACATTTCTATGATTCTCTTTCTATGCTCTGGAGAAGAGAGTGGTGCTCTATTTATTTATGCCTCTCTTTCAAGAGATGAAACAGGAGAAGGGACCTCAGACCTATAAATATACGCTGCTTTTCTCCTGTGCACATCCCCCAGTTTTAAATTGTTCCTCCCTCCAACCTACTTACCTTCCCACCATCTTCCAAGTCCACGTGCACCGCTTTCAAACATGCTGTCTCCTGCAGGATCCACCTCACCATTCCAGAATAATCCAAGGATTCTTATACAAACCCATCATTTCATTTGCTACTAATCATCAAAAATATTGCAAGTTCCAGTTTCCTGGCCCCCATCCAGCTAATTTTAGATAGATGGTTCCACATGTGCTCTCTGTCCCTCCATTTCCTGCCCATACCACTACGCACATTTGTCTGAGTGAGTCAAAGCAGGTTTCTCTGTAGTCATAATATACTTACATATTTTATAGTTTTTTTATAAAGAGTCTGCATAAAATACAACCTATTACCATACCATTATCTGCTCTGCAAAAGGCAGAGGATTTTACTGCTCTGCCACACATTCTGCTGAACTATAACTCAAGTCACAAACTACGGCTGAGCCTCACACTTCCCCCGAAACACACGAGTTACCCGTGTGGTAGCTATGTTCAGGCAAAGCAGAACAATAAGGTAAAAGAGTCAATTCTCCACTCTGATATACTCCATCATCCAGGCTTTTCTTTAAAAATAAATTTAAAATAAGAGGAATAAAGATATGCCAAGCTTTCAGAAACCAGAGCACTTGTTCAGGATAGTTTCTTTCATGAGTAGCCAATGCTGTCAATACTCCTTTTCCAGCAACACCTTGCCTGACACAGAGTCCAGACTAGATAGATTTGGGGAAATTCACCTTTTGATGTCCAACACCAATTGCCTAAAATGGTATTTCTTTCTCCCACCCACTGCACCTGAACAAACATTCTTGAGGAAAATGACTTTTGAAGACTCCTTGGTACAGAACACTGTCTCTTTGATCCAAAACATCTTTAGCTGCAAGTACCCTAGCACAATACAAGCACATTTTGGATGAGTGCTGGCTACTGAAAACTAAGGCTCCCAACAGCTCCTGTGAAGAACATCTTCAAGTTGAAACATATTTTTAATTTACAAATGTGCTTTTTTAAAGCTTACAAGTCGAGTCCTCTAAGATCTTGTAGCAGGATCTGCTGTATTCACTCACGCATAAGGTGTGGAAAGCTGGTACATACACAGTACAGCCTCTGTAAACATGCTGAAGACTTTCTCCATGTAGGGAATTAATACATTAGTAAGGCTGGTGTACCTTGCAACAGAGACTAATGCAAACCGTAAGATGATGTGGTAAACATAAGCCCTGCGTAGAGCCGAAACACTTCATAACAAGTGGCCAGGGTGCTATGTCTGAAAGCACCCAAGAGTGCACACACCATCCCATCCTGCTCTCAGAGACCAAATGTTTTACACAGGCAGATGAGTATCAGAGCCCTCAATTCCCCAAACCCTTCTGTCCCAGAACTCTCCCACAAGCCCAAATCCATGCAGGAGCCCTCAGCTCTTCTTCCTATAAACTCCCCAGTCCCATTCATTGCCACCTCTCTGCCAAACCCTGCCTCAAACCGCCCCACTCAGACTGATGGCCCCATGTCCATCCATATTCTCACCAAAGCATCTCACATCCCCGTCCCCACTTCCTGCCCCATCGATCTCACCTGCTGCACTGTCTTTTCCCATCCCTACAGCCCCACAATCCACCACGACACCACCGGTACTGCTACCAGCACTCAATACCAACCCCCCTGTCATACTTTTTCCAATGACTACCTCCCACTACAGCCATCCCTCTTGTCCTCCTCTTGGCTCCCCTTGCAGGACTTTTCAAGTTTGGCAAGAATTTCAGTAAAGCCAGACACAGGCTGTACTTGAACCAAATTAGTCTGAAGAAGACCCTGAGAAGAGGCAAGAAACAGCCACACAGAAGACTGTACTAGAGTCTATTTGCTGATGTGCATCGAGAAACAGAATAACCAGGAATAAAATTAGCCTATGGGATAAGTGCACACACATGCCTAACAGGAAAGTGTCTGAAAAGCAAACAGACACAACCCGACTGACAGCTGACTCAGGAATCCGTGAAGCCCTTAGCCCAGCTCTGCCATTCCAGGTCACCAGCCCTCCACCAGGTAAACAACAAAGACTAAGGAATGACACAAAACTACTTTGATCAGCAACAGAGAAGAGATTAGAAGAAATCACAGAGCTGTCATGAATGCAGACAAGCGCTAAGAAATCAGTGATGATGTCAGGAAGATCACACATTCCTCTATGCACATATAGAAATACACTGTTTTAGCTCGCCTAAATGGCTCCAAATCCTTCATTGCTCTTACAACTATTCTTTAAATGTTCTTACTGCTCTCAAAGAACTTTTCTGTCAAGAGTCCTCTTCTCAGCTGATGATTGTCATTTCACATCTAGTCTGTCGAGCAAAGACAGTGGATAACAATGATTGGCAGAGGAAATCAATGCTTTCATCATTAACTAACAAACTGTCTGAACTATTTTTTTTTTTAAATCTAAATTCTAAAAATAATTCTGTGAAGTCATCTTCAAGTACATAAAAAGGTCCTACAACGAGGCAGAAAACCACCTGCTTTCAGCTTCTACTCAGACAGATTACAAACTTGCACTGGGACAAGGAAACAGACAGTTGCTGAGTTTCCCCTACCAGGGCTGCCTGGGAGACTGGAGTCTCCATCTCGGGAGGGCTGTAAGAAGGGGTTGGGCAGGTACCTGCCATGAAGTGCCCCTGACCTCTCAAGCCCCCTGCCCTGTGATTATACACTTCCACAAATACCCACTGCAGCTTTGGCACCAAAGCTTCATGTTTTGTTCATTTTTCTTCACAGACTTAAAATTCCACTTTTACAGAGGAATTTTGTCCACTTTTTTTTTTTTTAAAACATCATCTCTATTGAGACATAATGAGACCATTTCTACTCACACTTTTAGGCTATTTATTTCTGTTTCAACCCAGCACTTCTTTCTGGTATGTTTATTTTTAAATAGTGCATCAAGCAGCACCATTTGACAGCTTTTTGCATTACAAATGCGGTTCAATAACTTTGCACTGCTCATTTAGCACAAACTCTGATATTTTACATTTATGATGTTTGCAACTCTTGGCGGAAGCGTAGCATCAGAAGAGCACATACACACTGAATTGTATCTTGTTAAAAAGAACAGCAGCACTGAAAAAAGTTACATTGGAACAATCTATAAATGTGTTTACATTATATGAATGATTTGCTGTTCCTTCACAAGGCATGTAGGAAGTCAGCACTTCTCAAACGTGTAAAGTATTTCCATGTGCTTAAAGCACGATCTTTCCAAAACAAACAATGATTGAGAAATTTTGTATTTTTCTTTTTTTCCCTGCCAACTGTTTTTTTGGACTCTCCTCGCAGCCACCTTCTTTCTTTCAGTCAGATGTCTCCTTATTGCTCACAGTAACACCTACTCAGGCTGTAGCATATTCAGAGCTAGAGGACTCAGAAATAAGCAGATCTCAGGCTGATTTAAATGGCATTTTCCTCAGATCGCTTTACAATGCGGCTTTGTGCTATTGTAGCTAGTGGCAGGTCTGGCTGTTGCTCAGGATGGAATTTGGGCATCCTACAAGAGAATCCAAAGCCCAGTTCAGGCTGCTCTGTCCCAGTGCCAGCTCCCATCCAGGCAGGGGAGCAGATGACAGCCTGGCTGAATCCTTCCATCATCCTTCACTCTACGAGCCTCATCCTATGCAGCAGCTTCTCATGGGACCAAAACAACACACAGGCATACTTCTGAAGTGTGATGGTAAAGAGTCAGCCAAGTGAACTTGTGGGCAATTACATAAATCAAACAGGAAATTCACTCACACCCCCAACAAAAAAGACAAAACCCACAAACCCCAAGAACGAGTGACAGCTAAAGGGCAGATCTGCTCCATTGCTGGCTACAGCCACTTTACCTTTATCTTGCTGCTCACTCCCATACAATTAACAGTGTTGGCACTATTTAATTTACTAAATTCCAGTCATTACAGCTGTGCAAACTTATGGGCCTAATTTGTATTTATACTAACATGTGTATATAAACAGGGACTGCTTTAGCAATGTAAAGGCGCCTTAAAGCAAAAGAACAAATATTTATTCTAACAGAGCAGTATAAGAGAGCCCAACCATAAAACAGAATCAGGTCAAGCAGTTCTAATTATGTCAGTCCACCAACGAGTTTAATTTCAACGATGGCATCTTTCCTAAGGCATTACAAACAGAAATCTTGTGAAGAAATACAGGGAGACATAGAACTGCATCGTAAAAATCCAGTCTCTCTTCCAAAGGCCAGCACTGTATAAATGAGAGGAGGAGAAATGACAAAAATAACTCGTTTACTTTGGGATTTTTCCCTAAAACATTTCTTACCTACATTAGGAAAAAAAAAAAAAAATCATTAGGCAATAATAACATGCTTGTAGTTTACTGACTTTGGTATAATAGTAATCACACAGTAAGGTCCAGGACCCAATTAAATGTTTTAGACTTCAGTCTGCGTGTTGGAGCGCACAGGAAGCATTCCTATGATAGATCACTTAAATAAAGTTTATCTGGCATACACTTTGAAACCAGAGTTCAAAAATTTTAAGCACAGCTCTGCGTGTATGTGCTTGATTCTTAACAAAACATCTTTATTTAGAGAGAGGGATAGAGGTTTAGTATGACAAATACATTTACTACTGCTAACTATTCTCCACCATGCTACTCAGAAGTTGAGGGTGAACTGTCTACATAACCCTATGAGATCCAAGTGAGCACTATGTGGATCACAGGACTTTGTTAAAGGACTCAGAGATCACTGGATCTCTGTTAAAATCCACCACAGGAGCCCTAATCTGAACTCCACCATCCAGTATTTCTGATGCCTCTTAGCTCATATCTTTGAATTCTGTATCCATGCATTGTCAGAGATGGTGGAGATCCAGCAGCTGCAATTTGTTTCCCCTTTGTGCTTTTCAGAGACAGATATCATTCTCAGCCAACCAGTGCAGTGCTCATTGTTAATGAGAGATTGTTATCACCGACAAAAATTCAAAGATAAAGCAAAACAATATTCATGAGAAGGTGCTTAGCAACTGCAGAATCACAGCTGACTCCAAACACGCTGGTTGCCTAAACATCTTCACCCAGAGATGCTGGAAACCACTAAGACTCATCTCTCACCAGCACATTTGTGTCTCCTCTGCAACTGTTTCATAGGACTGATGCCCAGAGCATCATGCTTGAGAACTGAGCTGGGATATCAGCACTGCACACAGACACCATGCTGCAAGGGCAGAGTGGCAGCCTCCTCATACAGATTCAGGATGGAGATCTCAGTGCCACTGAAACTTTCACCTGTACAAGTGTGCTAAAACAAGTACATCCATTCCATAAGAAACTATAGGTCTGAACATGTTACTGCCTCTTGAAAATAAGTGGTGATGTTTTTGTTGTGACTCTAAACTGCCAAGTGTAGGAAACGGGAAATATTCCACCCAGCTGCAAAAGAGAAATGTGTGTAATATGAGTCAAAGGAAGATTAAAATTAAAACACTAGTTAAAATCATACTGGCATACATCTCCAAGAAATCAACTCCATCTGAAGTCTTTTAGCTCAAAGATAGACCAGCTGAGTGAACAGCAAAGGAAGGAAATAGGCTCGATTTATTGTTTTTTTTATTTTAGGCAAATACTAAAAGCACTTTAAATTAAAAAAAAAACCAAAAAAAAAAAACAAAGCACCACCAAAACACACCAAAACCAACAAACCAACCAACCAACCCTGGAAGGCTGAAACAGTTCCTGGACCCACAGATGGGGTGGCAGAGCACCCTCAGGAACCAGCGACGT
>VXBZ01009180.1:153902-196344 GCA_013399135.1 Heliornis fulica
GTACCTGACATACATCTAAGGCAACTCTGAAGGAGCACACCCGATTAAGAAGGTATTTTGATGGATTTTTTTTTTTTAATTTCAAACAGAGTCTTGGATTGCTCCACAAGCTATAAACAAAACAGCCTGAAAAACAGGAGCAGCCACTGAGCAGTTGTTTGCATAAGAAGCAATACTGTAGGAAAAGGCAATAATGAAGAACTGTTAATTTGACCTGAGCTGATGAGGTCAATGTTTTCAAAGAAATAGTTCCACACAATATAAATTAAGAATGTTATTTCCCATTAGAATAATACTGAAAGTGTAACTCTGCATGAAACCTAGTCCCTAATGCTTGTCACGCTCAGCTTAGAAGTAACATGAACTCATGAGGTGTCCTACATCAGAGATGCATTCCTCAGAAATAGTGATTGGGCTGCTCCCTCCTGCATCTCCGGCTGCCTCAGACAGCACACTGCCCAGTATTCAGCTACTAATGATCTGAAACTATGAGAACTGGAATGCAATCCTGGTAATGTTCAGACAAATAGAAAGTGAAATGTAACATCGCTGCTGTGGTTTGGACAGGGAAGCAGAAGCTGAGGCAGATACTTCACTCTTAATTCGATGCCATTCAGGAGTGCTGTTGACAGGAGATGGGAGCATGGCTCAGCAGAAGAGTTCACGAGATTAGGAATTTAGTAGGGCTGGATCCTATTCCTCCTTCCGCTGCTGCTCTGCTGTCTAATTCCTGGGTGAGTACATTGCCTCCGGGCACCTGGCTCCCCTCCCACCCCAATACATTTATTTAAGCTGTGAATTCAGAGGGTTACTAACCATCTCAGTAATGATGAAGCATCTACAACACTGTGCTAATATTTCTATTAATATTAATAAATATTCCCACTGCTATTAATAAAACAAACAAAAAAAAACCCAATATAAACTGATGCATTTTATTAGTTTTGAGGTATTTGGGTATGAAACTTAAAATGCAAACCCTCCCAAGCAGTAGCAGGACACCTATGCTCTTTTCCTGCATATTTGGGCAATCCAATTAGAGGTAATTGAGTTTTTAACTACATGAAATTACTTCAAGAATACCATCATTACAGGCTAAGTCTCCTGGGAGGCTGGGGGAAGGGAGCAAAGAAACATTTTAAACCTGGAAGGACCAGAAGAGAGGGCATGCAGGCTCAGCCATGCTGAAGACAGCACGCAGCTCAGCCCATCCAAGACATTCAGGAGTTTTTCATCAACACATAAATATCTGGGCTGCAGACTCAAAGGTTTGCATGTTCCCAGTTCAATGTATGGAACACGACACTTTTCTGTGTTTTTAACAACGGTCATGAAAAGCCCAAATCTACAAGCACCAAAAGCCTCCTAACAGGTCCTGTAGACACAAGAAACATAAAAATAACACAGAATTACTGTAATGAAATGAACTCCTGCTGCATTTGCAAACATCCATGCATATGCAACGCATATAAGCACCTCTTTTATATGTTAAAATTAGCTTCACATTAAAGCCACCTCCTAACCAGAAACAGTCACCATATTCACCAAGAAACAGAAAAAAGATTCTATTGCCAAACCTTAAGACTTATTTTTCACACCCTGATAAGCCTGGGAAATACCAGAAGTGTCATTCATTTCCAACAACCTTTGCTCTTTTTGAGGGCTACTAAAATGTAAAGTACGATCATTGACAGGAAATTGTTTTTTTAGCACTACAGCAACAATTCAGACTGCTACAGTTGCTTTTATAGATTTACACTGACTTAAGACCTGATTTAAATATTCAGATATGCTGAAAACTTATTTCTTAATATAATGAGCATAATAAGCATAAAAATCAGAAACACTTTCTTCCTCCACTTAAGAGAGATATCCAAGTGATTGATTAGGAAGGTATTCTTCATGCACAGATGATCTAATTTACTAAAACAAAATGTAAAAGTTAATGAGCATACTGCAAAGAAAATAACAGCCTCTTTGAAAGAAGAAAAAAGTTTAGAAATGGAAAAAGTGAAGGAGACCCTATGGCAATGAGCTAGCTGTCTCTCCCGTGCTATAGGGGATGCTCTTGCTTAGCTTACAAGTGAGAGCCGCTCCCTGCTCCCCCTGCAAACACAGGAACTCCAGAGCACCAATTCAACACCTGAAACGAGCCAACTTCCATGAGTATTGCCCAGGAGACTAGAATGGGCATGCCTCCTAGTCCAGCAACACGTCTGATTATCAGTGAGGCTGAAGAACATCTCTGACCAAGACATCCCAGGAAAAACACTCATGTACAAACTGTGAGGGAAGAAAAAAAAAAGCGTGGATTGCCACAACTGGCATATTTTTATAGCCTTTGTGTAAACACCAGCTCCAGATTAGCCAGCTTCTCAGATAGCTCTATCTGGATTCTCTTCTTTTGAAACAAAATTAAGCAAAGCACTAACCAGAAAAGGTCAGTGTCCAAACTATTAGGAAAAAATAAAGGCAGAGAGGAAGAACATACACAGTGATTCATTAAATGTGTGCTGACGAAGCTCTAACAGTGAGCACAAAACAGACTTCACAGAAACTGAGTCTGCAAAACTGTTGAGCCAAACAGAACAATAGTTAGAATTGTATTTAAGAAATTCTCGGTACTCTCCTGGAGCTGCCTCCACCAATGCGAGCAGTGTGAATCCGGTGGTTTACAGAGGAACAAAGCTGAATCAACTCTAGAGAACACTGCCCTTGAAGGGCAACTCAACAAAAGCCCTACCTGTTTCAGGTGTACACCTCTGCAAAAAAGTGGACAGCAAGATTTACAAGTTGAGTGTTTTTTCTAAAAGTAAGTGTATCATAAGGCAAGACTGGAAGTTACATTACCCTGTCACTAGAAAATAACAAAGATTCATCAAACAAATCACACAATGAGCTTTTTTACAAAGCTAACTCTATTCAGAGCTGAACAGTTTGCATTTGACTACAGCAACCTTCCAAGATGTATCCCAGTCCTAATCTGAAAACATCAAGAATTAGAGATCTCACTGCATTCCCAAGTCAACTGTAACAATGAGGCCAATTAACCTGCAGCAGGTTGTGAACTTCAGGCTATTTGTTCCTTCAGCCCCTATTTAGATTCTATTTGCTTACCTAAGGTTTCTGGTTCTTGCTACATTTACTGTTTCACTGTTCAGATTTGGCAGGCTGTGTGCTAAGGAGGTGTAAAGTGACACATGACCTTCTCCTAAACTAGAGGCAGAACTGCAGTAAAAAGGCTGTATTTCCACCTTTAAACGGACCTCTGTGGCTCTTCTTTCTGTTCTTTCTGGTTTTTGAATTCAAAAAGTCAGTCTGCAGAGCTCTTCAGTCCATGACTCTTCTCAACACACATTCAGTGTCCTTTTCCACTTATTGCCATGCTATTTCCATACCCAAGGCCCACACACACTGTAACTATGGGTCAAATTGGTTTATTCACTTAACTAAACTTCCAAGGCCTCATCACAGAGCCTGCTATATACTCTTCTATTTATAATTTCACATTTAGCCATATTAAAGCACATTTCATTCAAATGAGACCAGCTTGTCAAAGCAGCCCTGTAAACTGCCAGCTTGCAAGTCATCCATAGAAATTCAACATCTGCTTCCACACACGGGACTGTGTCCTAGCAGAACACCCACAGGAATATTCCCATGCTGTGGGTAACCAATGGCTACTTTAGAAATTACGAGTTAACCAGTGAAACCATTTATTGTGCAGAATCTCAATACCATCATTATTGTGTAATGTCATTTCTACAGAATTCTAAAAATCAAATGTCATGTAATAACTGTCAAGCACTTCATAAAACAAATATGGAAACACTCTTCTTTCTCAACAAAACCCATAATTTTATCACTGTAAAATCTGATTTCCTTGATGCAATCCATTTTCCATAAATAGTAGTCACCAACTTCAAATATTCCTACACTTAACTTTATCATTAACTGTACTTATTCCTAAATTTTAAGTTGCTGTTCTTTAATCTAGTCCTAAGGTCAGGCTGGATAAGGATTTTTTTTGTCTGGGACCAAACAAGTTCAATTAGTCATGTCCTTACACTTCATGAACACTGATAAAAGTAACCATCACTTCTCTGGAATATTCTCTGTTATTCCAAATGTGAAGATTTAAATGTCATGATGCTAGCAAATATGCTTATCTGTGTCTTTCACCATTCCTGGATGAAGTTTACTCAGGGCTGCAGATTTTAAATGCCCACTGCCACATACTGCATTTCATACCCGTTTACAAACACATACAAAGTATTCTGCTGTCCTCATCACGTAGCATAAGCTTATCTTCTTCCTTTTCCCAGAAGAAAGGCCAACAGTTTTGAGAAAATTCTGGCAATATATTCAAACAGCCAGAAAAAGTACAGACATTCAGTTAGATTATTTTTTTAACAGAACACCAAACAGTTTCTGTCCACTAGCTTCTCTACACAAACAGAAAATATCTCATGAAGCACATCAATCTCCCCAGGCTTCAAGATTTTAAAGAAAAAGGAAGAAGGTACAGTTTACACTACAGGAAAACAAAGTCTGCCAGCTTTACAAATGCTGACACTATTTTTAGAAAAAGAAGCAGCAAGTGCTTCTACACTGTGAACTCTTTGGCAGGTAATGAACACAGCACAGATACCCCTGACAATATAAATTAATTGATGGGACACTCCTTTGATGCAAAGGTTTTTGTTTTGCTGATGAGAGTGTGTTGGTTATTTTCAAGATATTGTTTATCATTATCTACAAAGTCTAAAAAAAGTGCAGGGATTTAAAACAAGAGGAACCAGTAAGGTGCAGAACAGATTGGTAGCTCATACTCCCACCCCTGAACACATACACACACACACCCAACTTTATATTTCCACACACAGGCTGATGTTCACTTGTACCACATCATGAACAAGAATGCTGACAGATCCTTAGCTGTCACCAGAGCAGTAAGACATTTGCACAAACACTTGTTACTTCCTACTGTCCAACAAAAATTAAAATTGGGTCCTTAACCACTCAGCATCATTTTTTACATTGTCCATCTCATAGTCACAGATTATTACAGTGCTTAAAATAACCTGGAAGAAAGCACAGCCTATTCTTAAGCTTCCAAAATGTCAACTCCCAGAACCAGTACACAAATGAGACAAAACTAAAGGAAACTGCAACTTTGCAGGGAAAGAGATACAGCTCATGTTTTGACAACTATGTGATTATTATAATGCATATATTCCAACTACAAAAATTATTAAAATGTTTTATTAATTCCTAATTACTTATTTACTTGGAAGAGAACAGTATGTCATATACTATGCAATTTGGGTTTAGACAACTTCAAATGAGAAAATCCTCAGGCTTTAAAAGCATTTAAAAAAAAATAAAAGAAACAAGCAAGTCTTACCATTTTGATGCCAGTGGAAAATGTGACTGGTTTGACGGGTTTGGGTTTTTCCAGTTGCATTTCTAGCTGAGTAGATCTGTCTTTATGCTGAGCTAAAAGCAGTGAAGCAGGAAGACTGGAGCTCTCCTGTAAACATGAGGAACATACTTGAATGCTAAACCAAAAGTGGTGTTAATTAACACTGCATGTACTTCAAAACTGCAAGCTGTATCTGAAAGGCCATCACTAGCAGAGCTGTGTAACTCTAAGTATGCTCTCTCTGACAAACAGTTTACAGAAAACGATCATTTTCAGTAATAAGAAAAAGCTGCAGCAACCCCATAAATCAGGGTAACCTGCAAACAACCATTTTTATAGAATCCACATTAAAGACAATATAACAGGCTCCTTATTCCAACTGGCCAACGCAACTGTATTTATTAAAATTTATTTTTAAAAAAATTAGAACTTAATCAGAGAAGGAATAATACCAAGTAGTATAACTTGGATCAGATGTTTATCTAAGACGCATTCTTTCTACCAATGAACTCAGACCAGTTTGAAATTGTTTCCCATTAGATTTCACCTGAGGCCGTTTGGAAATGATCCTTGCTCTGCTTTGCACAATGGCACTATTGTAAGTGCAACCAACAGCATATTTATTTTCTCCTTCACCAACTTATTTTTAGGGAAGCCAGCCAATTTTAAAAAAAATAATATATATATATATAAAAATAAAAAGTAGTAAAATGAACAGTTAGGCAAATGAACTACTTGAACTCCCAGAACAGAATTATTATTAACATACATGTATGTAACTGCATTCTGAAGAGAGTCACAAAATTACTGGTCGAGTAATTTTCTAATAAACTAATGCAACTTTCCACATACACGGCCCAAAACCTTGAGACTTCATAGCTAGAGCCACCATGAAGTTGAGAGTAGAGAAGCTCACGGCGATTCTCCCTGGACTGCTCTAGCACAGTAGAAATATTCCCAAGGCCCTCAAACCTCCACATACACTTGTGTTTCACAGGACCAAGCAAAGACTGAACTACAATACACAAAACCAAGCAAACTTTAATAAACTGGACCGTTATTTTTCACTTATACAGTTCGGGGTAGGAAGTTGGAAGATTTTAATGCCACGAGGTGCCTTGATGTTCATGGGATCTTAGAGAAATCCTCTACTGACCATGAAGAATAGTCTTGTTGTACACTGACTTTTCACATCTCTGTCCACACCTTTTCCCTCTCTACTTTTTGGTACGTTCCCTCTGACTTACAGTCAGATGGCAAGTGCTAAAAGCAGAAAAATCTCACACAAGAAAATCTGGTCGAGTCATAAACACGACTAAGGCACAGGATCCTATTCACAATTCTGAGATTAACCATGCAGTGGGTAGGGAAGAGGTTAAAAACTTAAGCTATAATAAGAGACATCTAATTTCTGTACCACTAGGAGAAAGTCTGGACCAGAAATGCACTAGTTTACAGTCTGGATCTTCAAAGTTTTGCACGTGTCCGTAGGTACCGTGCAGCAGCATGTGCTGTTTTCTGCCAGCAGAGTTTAAGGATGCTGGATACATTTCTTATAGAATCATAGAATAGCTAGAGTTGGAAGGTATTCCCAGAGGTCATCTTGTCCAACCCCCTGCAAGAAGCAGGGACACCACCCTCAACTAGATCAGGTTGCTCAGGGCCTCATCCAACCTGGCCTTGAACGTCTCCAGGGATGGGGCATCCACCACCTCTCTGGGCAACCTGTTCCAGTGCTCCACAACTCTCCCAGGAAAGAACTTTTTTCTAATATCCAATCTAAATCTCCCTCCATCTATTTTAAAACCATCACCCCTTGTCCTATCACAACAGGCCCTACTGAACAGCCTCTCCCCATCTTTCTTGTAGGCCCCCTTGAAGTACTGGTAGACCGCTAGAAGGTCTCCCCGGAGCCTCCTCTTCTCCAGGCTGAACAGCCCCAACTGTCTCAGCCTGTCCTCGTAGGAAAGGTCCTCCAGCCACTTTATCATCTTTGTGGCCCTCCTCTGAACCCTCTCCAACTGGTCCATGTCCTTCTCATGTTGGGGGTTCCAGAACTGGACACAGTACTCCAGGTGAGGTCTCACAAGGCCAGAGTAGCGGGGGAGAATCCCCTCCCTCGACCTGCTGGCCACGCTTCTCTTGATGCAGCCCAGGATGCGGTTGGCTTCTGGGCCGCAAGAGCACATTGTCGGCTCATGTTGAGCCTCTCATCCACCAGCACTCCCAAGTCCTTCTCCTCAGGGCTGCTCTGGAGCCACTCTCTGGCCAGTCTGTAGTTGTGCCTGGGATTGCCCCGACCCAGATGCATCATCATCATCAGATGCAACACACAGGGGGAGAAGTGAAGAGCGTAAAGGGTTCTCTGGTTTGTCTTGACCTCTCATACTCCTTAAATGTTCACTGCATTTCTAATACAATAACTAAAGGAAGTCAGTTTCTGTACCAGCTTCTCAGGAGTGTGCACAATGACCGGTAACCAGATTATACAACTGTGGGAAACCCACACCGTGCCAGCAAGCCGCCTCGTTTGTGATTGTTTGTCCTTTCTTATACACACATAGCCCTTCTGTTAACTATTAACACACACAAAAGGTCCAATCCTGTACGCGTTTATCCACACCAGCAATTTTCTTTATGGGAAAACAAACTGCCTAAACAGAACAAACAAAGCTAGGTATGCACAAAAATCTCCAAAATGCTTGTCTCAAAAGCCCTGTGGTTCAAGTAAAAGTGGGGAAATGATGTCTTTAAGGCACCTTGCCCTTTGCCTGACGTCAGGCTATGCCATGGCTCAGGAAAAGCCGCCTCTCTGCCATGTGCTGCAATGCCATTTTGCTCATGCCTGAGGAGCATGGGCTTGTGAAAAGGAGCGTGGAAGTCCCATAACACAGAAGACATCTAAGCACATTTATAATAATTTGTACAAAAGGGAGAGAATTTATACAGGAAATCAAGGAAGTGCTTTAATATTTTACTGTGTCCTGATTATCCAAGTCTAAAATTTTTTTTTTAAAAAAAAAAAACAACACACAAAACCCAAAACACATACACACAAGTCTTCCAATAGTATATAAAATACATTTAGGACTACAAGCTTAAATTGTAACAATGGTGTGCAATTAAAGTAAAAGGTTTTACTGCAAGAGAAGTCACTTATAATGCAGGTAATATGAAATATCTGCCTCATTTAGTACTGGGAGGTGGAACAGGCAATAGCCCAGGCAAAACACCTGTTGGCTCCTCCAGCAGCCTGCAGAGCCCATGATGCCTTGCTCACCTTCTCAACAAGTGATGCTAATGGGACACAGCCAGGGACAGGTTTGTAGAACTTTGGCCCCAGGTCCAGTCCTTCCTGCACAAGCCACCGTGCTCCCCAGGCTGAGCAGGAACCAGAGCCAGCTGCCCAGCCTTTTCCATACCAAACACTTTGGTGCCTTTTTCCTGCCTCTGGATATCTGAATGATAAGCTCTTTGAAGACAGGACAGTAACCTCATACGGTCTGGTCAACGACTGAAACCTTTACTCAACACACTAATGCCATAACAAACATTACAGAACCCATGAATCTCCTCAGCCATTAGGATTTAAGCACCAAAGGTAAAATTCTCAGAAAAGACCTGACATCTCTACCTGCACCACACACACAAAAAAAATTGTATTAAATTTTTCTCTTGCTCCCCAGTAAGAGGGGGATGGGAGGGGAAATGCCAGGGAGGGGATATCATCACAAAAATTACCAAGATCCAGGTTAAGCAGCCTGCAGATTCCCAGCACTAGGTGATGCATCCAAAAGAGATGATTCAAAACCAATGGGTGAAATAAACATCAGCTTCCCACCTCCCTCTAGACTCAATCCTGCTGAGTAAGTAGTTTTGCCACTGGTACCACTAACAGCCAGAACTTGCTCCATGTTGTTTCAGCACAATACCAGCAAACACAGATGGAAGATTTACTGTTAATGTAGCTCTTTGTGCTGCTACTGTTTAAGCTTGATTTCACTGCATTTCTCAATTAAGGTTTGGTTGTATTTTCAGATTTGCAGCACAGCATTAGAGGGATTTTAGAGATCATAGGAAATGTTTATTTGTTTAACAACTGCTGGTTTTCCAGACTATGTAAGTCATTATACAAACACTTCAGTGCTGGTTTAATAAACCCTTATAATTACAAAAAAAGTTTTGGCTCAAATTGAAGTTGACAGTGCCTCTTCATAAACAAAGACACAACTTCAAAATGCCCAGTTTCCTCCCTTACCCTTTAAAAATCACCTTTCTGTTGTTTTTAGAATATTATGTTTTAATAGCAATACATATGCAATTGCAGTTAAAACTACCTATTTTGGTCATGTTTTAAGAATTATTTATAACCAGTCTTTCCTCAAGCCATCTGGTGAAGTAGGTTTCCAATAAAACAAACTGCTGTGTGAAAAAAAAAAAAAAGAAAAAAAAAACACAACCAAAACCAAAATCCACTAAAACAGACGCACACCACCACTGGTGTCTAGTTAAAGTTAAGAGAGGTAAGAGTGTGTCAGTAAGAAAGAAAGAAGTCACCACTTCAAAATTTCTATTCTGAGATATTAAATACAAGTTCATAGTAGGCCTCTATGGGTCATTGCGTGGATTGTGAGCACTCTCACATTTTAAAGTGAAAAGCAACTGCTGGGTGCAAACTTGAGGGAGTTTTAATGACCCTTTCTGCTCATCTCTGCTTTTGCATACAAAAACTGAAACACCAGCTTTCCTTCAGCATATCTGGTGAGAAGTTGCCAAGGCTCCTGGCTTAGGAAAAGGTGCTCTTCAGCAGCCCTTGAAACTTCTAAATTCCACACTGATGCTCTCTCTTCATGCCAGTGCTTTCTGCACTGGTTCAAAGAGGAACTCCACTTCTCCAGGGAAAAAACAAAAAAAAAAAAACCACAAAAATAAAAGATAAAAGCATCTGTGTCTTGGAATAAGAGTTAAGAAAACAAAGCAGGAATTAATGCTCTATTAATCTGAAACAAACAGTGAGATTCTGACTTAAATCTGCCAAGCAGCCTTAAACCAAACTGACATAGCTGCACACACATACGCATGCACACACGCTTCTTTTCTCATACTTCTTTCAAGATTACAGAGATTAGAGCATGTGTGCATACATGTCTATACACAAGAGATGTATTCTTTTAAAATTGACACAAGTCTTGTTTAAATAACATTTATTGAGCTTCTCTGTTCCCACACATCACTGCATTTCAGATGCAGAACCAGTAGTAAATTGAGCCAAAAGACAAGATAAACATAATTTCCAGAAGTAGCCTAAGTTTTTTCCTTACACCCTTGAAACAAATCCAAGCTTCACTCACTTCAAAAGGAGCAACTCATACACAAGAAGTTAGTGGTAAGAGAACATGACACACTCAAGGCAAGAAATATTTTCCCGTTAGCAGTTTCTGAACACAAAAGGGACCACCTATCATTTAGGTGCTCTGACTCAGAAAAAAGGTTGACTAATGCTCAAATAACTTGTGAGGTTACTGTTCTTTGTTCTCCACCATCTCCCCCTCGCAGAGGTGGCTGAGCTTAGGAAGCAGCTTCAGATTCCCACCATGCCTCAACACTCCAGATTGTCACCCACTATTCAAGACTGATGAAGAAGCCAGCAGTGTTGGGAGTTCACACTATGTTTTGGTAGCTCCCCTCTGTCCCCCTCAGATTGCACGACCAGACACACAACAAAGCAGATGCCTTCACCTGGAGACAACTGCAATACAAGCAGGCAGTTTCCTGGTCTCAGATGTGATAGAACCTCACCTGTCACATAGCAGGTTCAAGGTGGAAGAGACACTGTATCAGCCACGTGAATGCAAGCCACCCTTGATCCCAGTCAAAGCCTGCAGCTCTCATACTGTCCATTAATCCAGTTGAAATCTAGACTTTTATACTAGCTCTTCTTCAGAGATGCAGTTAGAAGTCAACTCATAATAGTGGCTGGACTCACTAAAGCAATTTCTGAAATGTATCTCCACATGTCAATTAGCAACAAGACATGGGCTTTCAATGGAAGTTCACTAGAAAATGCACACACACACAAAAATCAGAACAGGTAGAACTCGGAAAATACTTTTTAAAAAAAAAAAAAAACACAACAAAAAACACCCAAAACAAAACCCCCAGCACTCCTGCATTTTCCTTACTAGATTCTTACCCAGAGTTAATTTTGTGTTGATACAGCCAAGAATGATCTCACAGAGTTGATTTCTAAACAGCCCTGGACATTCTGAAGAGTAAATCCAATTAAGTTCAGTCCCAGAAACACTCTTCATCAAGTCTTTAGTTTACCAAAACGAGAGTTGTTTGAAATATTCGAATGAATGAAAGGTGAGAGAACAGTAATACAAAACAAGCAAGACAGGGAAACAGAAAGGGACAAATGTATTAATTCACAGAATCATAGAATTGTAGGAGATGGAAGGGACCTCAAGAGATCATACAGTCCAACTCCCCTGCCAAACCAGGCTCCCTACAGCAGTCGCACAGGTCGGTGTCCAGTCAGGTCTTGAATGTCTCCAGAGAAGGAGACTCCACAAATCCCCTGGGCAGCCTGTTCCAGTGCTCCATCACCCTCACAGTGAAGAAGGTTTCCACCACAGTTAACCACAGTAGAGATGAATGTCAGTGTACTTGCTGCTTGTTCTACTACCGAGCATTCAAAGCCTTTGGTTTCACTACTCACCAGATCATCCAAGAGTGCCTGTTTCTTCTTCCTTTTCATCATCTGTTGCAGTTGTTCTTCTTTCTGTAGGAGCAGTCGCCTTTGTTCATTTTCCTGTCGCTCTACCTCTAAAGCTTCCTCAAGCTCTTCCTGCTCCCGTGTCTGAAATGGAAATTAGAAATTAACTTCTAGCAATCTTCCTGCTTGGGTGGACAGAACTCACCCATAGCTTTACTGACTACCAAAGCACCTAGGACACACCATGCAATGTGAACACAGCCACATTCCACCTCTTAAGGCAGAATTCTAAGGTGATTAAGATGATTCAACCTTGTCCTGGATTAACGTCCAGGGCAAAGTTAATTTTTTCTTTGCTACTGTCTGGTTCCTAGGAAGTAACCACTTGGACAGTGGCTCTTTAAATGTCAGAAAGTGACAACCAGTTTTACTTACACCGTCACTCTAAATGAAGGTACATCTCTGCTACTCCACATTCTAATTCTCAAGTGACATAAGTGGGTAACCTAAAATACAATCATAGAATCATCCAATCATAGAAGCATCCAATCATATAGAATTACTTGGGTTGTAAGAGACATTTAAAATCATCGAGTCCAACCACAGCCTAAACCTGCGAGGTCCACCTCTAGACCATGTCCCTGAGCACATCACCTTTTAAACCCCTCCAGGGATGGTGACTCCACCACTGCCCTGGGCAGCCTGTTCCAATGTCTGACAGCCCTTTCAGTAAAGACATTTTTCCTAAAGTCCAACCTTAATCTCCCCTGGTGCAGTTTGTAAACATTTTCTCTCGTCTTATCGATTGTTACCCGAGAGAAGATACCAACCCCACCTCTCTACACCCTCCTTGCAGGTAGTTATATAGAGCAATAAGGTTTCCCCCCCAGTCTCCTTTTCTCCAGACTAAAAAGCCCAGCTCCCTCTCACATTCCTCGTACGACTTATGCTCCAGACCCTTCCCCAGCTCCATCACCCTTCTCTGGACACGCTCCAGCATCAAAATGTCCTTCCTGTAGTGAGGGGCCCAAAACTGCACCCAGCACTCCAGGTTCAGCCTCACCAGAGCTGAGGACAATGGGACAATCAGATCCCTACTCCTGCTGGCCAAACTGCTACTGATACACGCCAGGATGGCACTGGCCTTCTTGGCCACCTGGGCACACTGCTGGCTCATGTTCAGCCAGCTGCCAACTGATACCCCCAGGTCCTTCTCCTCCAGGGAGCTCTCCAGACACTCTGCCCCAGGCCTGTAGCACTGCCTGGGGTTATGTGACCAAAGTGCAGGACCTGGCACTTGGCCTTGTTGAACTCCAGAAGGTTGGACTCTGCCCATGGATCCAGCCTGTGGCAATATTCCTGATCACTCCTCTAAGCAGCTGCCCCTTGTGTGAAAAGTGCACTGTGTGCTTAACAGAGGCATAGAAGAAAAATAAGAAACTACAAATCTGTAATTATTAGTAGAGAAGCTTATAAGCTAAAAGATATTTAAACATGAACTATAAAAAGGTCATGTTTCCCAGAAAATGAGGAATTTTCCCTGTAACTTTAAGTCATGTACCACAAGATAAGTAAAGCAAGAAACAACTAGTACAGTCACTAGTTTTTGTTTCAGGATTTACTTTTTGAGAATTGTTTAACCCATAAACTATTAAGTCATCTGTATTTTAAAATACTAGTGGAAGCAAAAAGAGGTCTTACAGGTAGCAGGGGTGAAAGAATTATAGTTAAACCCCTTTATACAGAAGAGAGAATCAAAAGCACTTCAGTTCAGCGATAAGAAGGTATAGGACAATAACATACAGAGAATGTTTTCATAATCTGCCCCACCAGAAAGAGTAAAGCAAAAGGAGATTCGGTGAAAATGCAGAAATAATTAAAGTTTCATAAAACTTAAAGGTATGATTAATCCATAGAAGCAGTTTTAGCAAAACACTATTGCAGCCAAAAGCTCAGCAAAATCTGTTCTTTTAACCAAAAAAAAAAGCTGAAATTATGTCATAAAGCACAAAGATCTGATATATACCAGAATATGCAGAACGAGATTCCTTTACCAGGCAGATGAAGCCAAGGGGTCCCGGGGAGGTCCAGTAACTCCTGGATACAAGAGCTGACAGATCTCACCACCTGCCACCTAGCCAACAGAAGCTGCTTTCATTCTGTCACCAGCAGTTGTGTTGACCAACCCACCTCCTCTTTCTCAGAAGAGCTCCTGGATGATGCACACCAACAGGATGCACAATGGTACATGAAACTGCAAGAAGTGCTTGCAGCAAAAAAGGCTGTGGTTTGCGATTCGATCTTGGAGCACAAGCTGCAAGTTTGAACTTGTGGTCTGATTTCAGACCATAAGTCACAAGTACTCATGTGTAAGTAAAGCAGCTCCATGAAAGCTGGCCTTAGTGAACAGGGACACCCTCCTAGTCAAGTTCAGTTGACCTCCTGACACTGTCATGTTGACATTAAGATTTTATAAACTTCTATCTGCAAATATCTGTATAAGGTTTGATTCAACATAACTAGTAGCAAATATTTAGACACTTAATAAACAGACATTTATTTGCAATCCTGATGTTTGATTGGTTTGATTCCTTACCTACTGAAGCTCAGTGGATATGGTTCTTTTACCTCCTACTTTAGAGCATTACAGAATCACAGACTGGTCTGGGTTGGAAGGGACCCCAAGGATCATCGAGTTCCAACCCCACTGCCACAGGCAGGGACACCAACCTCCAGGCCTGGAGATAGACAAGGTTGCCCAGGGCCCCATCCAACCTGGCCTTGAACACCTCCAGGGATGGGGCATCCTCCAGCTCTCTGGGCAGCCTGTTGCAGCCCCTCACCGCTCTCTCCATGAAGAAGTTCCCCCTGATATCCAATCTAAACCTATGCTCCTAAATCCATCCCCATTGTCCTACCACTATCTACCCTTGTAAAAAGCCAATTCCCCTTCTGTCCCTTTAAGTACTGGAAGGCTGCAATGAGGTCCCCCTGCAGCCTCCTTTTCTCCAGGCTGAACAAGCCCAGCTCCCTCTACCTGTCCTCATAGGGGAGTTGTTCCAGTCCTCAATCATCTTCGTGGCCTTTCTGAACCCTCTCCAACAGCTCCACATCTCTCGAATTTGGAGCCCCAGATCTGGATGCAGTACTCCAGATGGGACAGAATATGGAGGGACAATCCCCTCCCTGTCCCTGCTAGCCACCCCTCTGCTGATGAAGCCCAGGATGCCATTGGTCTTCCGAGCTGCAAGAGCACACTGCTGGCTCATGGTCAGTTTCTCATCCACCAGGACCCTCATGTCCTTCTCAGCAGATCTACTCTCCAGGAGCTCTTCTCCCAGCCTGTCATTACTGCAGATATAACTTGGTATCATACATATTCGTACTTCACACAGTTGGGTGGTAGTGGGATGGTCGAAGAGCAATCTGGGTATTGCACTGAGCCCATAATCGCCTCGCTAGATCACAGCCTGGATCTGTCTCCTTGGCCGCCTGAACCTTTACCAACACAATTTCTCAGAGCAGCTGGGTTTCAACAGCAGTGGCACTCAGAGCTGGTCACTAACCAGTCACCACCTCACCCTGGAATTATTTTTTTTTTTCTTAAAAGAAAAAAAAAATCTGAAAGTGCTCATTAAGACTAATCTTAGAATTAAGAAATCCAGGTAGTTTAGTCACAGAACCGAAGAGCTCAGAAGAGTGTTTCTTTAAGAAACTCCACACCTCTTCCACATCTATGTATAAAGACTGCCTGGAATTTGCACAGAAACAGAGGAGAACTTTCAGGGAAGCACTGATAGACATAGTCCAAAGAACCAACCTAGAAAAATTATAAACAGAAGTGGATATACAAACCTAAACCAGATCAGACCACAGGAAAGACATAAGAATTATCAGAAGTTAGATCAAAATCCTTCTGAAAGGAAGGCAAAACAACACAGCAAAACAGAAGAGATGAGCTGATTAGGCAGCCATAGCTGTGTCAAGCTTAAAGATAACCTAAACAAAAGTCCCAACATCTAAAGAATCAAAGATTATCATGGTAAAGTTGGAAGTTAAGATGGCAAATGGTAAGTAGTAAGTAAAGTGTAACATTATGCCATATTCACAAAAGGGCAATCAAGAAAATTTAAAACACGTTTATAACAGAGTCCAGACAAAACTATTTCAATACTGAACAAAGCAACAGGTTTTCATGGTTTACCCCCAGCCATCAGCTGAGCACCACAGTGGGATGGGGAGGAGAATGAGAAGAAAAAGGTAAAACAGTTTACTGGGACAGCAAAGGAAAAGGAAACTAACAACAACAATACTTGTAAAAGAATATACTAAGTGGGTTGGACTAGATGATCTTTTAAGGTCCCTTCCAACTCCTAACATTCTGGGTGATAATGACAGAACCCGATTCCCAGGCCATCCTCAAGCAACAACTCCTCCTCCCCAACTACTCCCCTTTGAGCATGTCATCATATGTTATGAAATATCCCTTTGGGTAATTTGGGTCAGCTGTCCTGGCTGTGTCCCCTCTCAGCTTCTTGTCAAAATTAACTATATCCCAGCTGAAAACCATCTAGTGATAAAGTAGGATGTAACAAGTTATCCTATGACTGGCAAATAGGAGATAAGGAAGAAGGTACCTTTGGAAAGACTGTAACCCTCTCAAAGACTTTATATATAAAGTGCAATAACTAATTGATTTTTATAATAATCCCTTCTCTCCAAGAGTTCTTCATCTTTTTATCCAAATCCATTTAATTAAATTTTTTCTCTGCATGAAATATACAATCTAACAGACAAGGTAGTACATGAGTAGCAAAGTCATTAGGAACTGCCTACAAAGATGGAAATATGGCTTGCACTGACAGAAGAACAAGCAGTTATTCACATCCTGAGGTCACTAGGTTTTTACCTTTGTATTTTCATTTGTAAGAAAGAATTAAATATTCATAAGGAAAGAAGTAGAAGTGAGATGAAAATAACTTACAAGGCCATGGATATGGAGACATTAATTCACAGATTAGAAACCAAAGAGGAGAAAACATGATGTACAACTTGGCCAGTACTGATTTTGAACCTCTTGTATGGAGAGCCACCTTAAGATCACCTACGTCAACATACTTCCAGTAGAGATGGGAAAAATAGTGTTCTTTTAGAAGAAGCTGTTAAGATCTCAGCTACAATACCACATTCAATTCTGATCCCTTCTGCTTGCCAGACACAAACTCAAACTAGAACAGGCAAAGGGCAACAAAAACACCAAGAGGGACGGGGATGATCTGTGCTCCTCAGAAGTTATTACAATGGACAGAAAAAATTATGTCAGTCTGAGAACGAAGGGCCGATGACTAGCTGCAAGAAGTTTAGGTGAGAAATTAGGTCACCATTTACCATTTAGGGAGTAAAGATGTTCCTAAACCTGCCAAAAAGAGCTAGAGAGAAAGTATCATTTAACTTTTGGGAGAGGGGTAAATTTATGGGCAAGATCATCCAGTTTTTGTAATAGCAACTGCGTCAAGTCTATTATTAGGTTTCAATTGTTGAAAAAGAAATGTTGACTGTTTCCAATGCTGGAAAATAAACATAAAAGAAATGTCTCCAGATCTCCAGTAACTCTGGATTCATGCAGGCTTGCCTGGCTTCCACCAGACAGTCTCTAGCACAGTAAGATCCCACGGTACAGAAAACAGAAGGCCCAGGGGGCTTGGGAGGGTACAGAGTATTACTGAGCTGCCCAACACGATCGCACAGCTGAAGTACAGGCTATTTGCAAGTCACGTCAGTGAACGGAAGGTGGGCTGCAGGCAGAGTACACTGGTCTCACAGTGACCCCAGAGGTTGCACCTACGTTGTAAAATAAGACATGGAGCCAAAGATTTGGCAGGTCTCTTCAAGCTCTGATGCATAGGATATTGCACAGTGTCAGAGACGGGATAACAGATCAGAGATGGACCCCTAGGGAAATTTCTTTGCCTTTAAAAGGAAGAGGTTCAAACAAACATTTTTCAGATTCCAATCTCCTCCTGTGAAATCCTAGAGCTAAAGAAATCACTGGGAGTTTTGCCACAGACTTCAGGGGAGTGAGGATTTCACCCCTACCGATTTGAAAGCAAGTCCTTAGAGCAACTGGAATACAAACACAAAACCCTGTTATGTCACACTCAGGGCAGACATTTTCCTTCAAGGACTGGTAACAAAGTGTGGTTTTGTGCTGGTAAAATATTCAATACCATTTTTTCTTAGAGAAGGAAATGCTTGCAAGTTTATTTTTGAAGAACAAAATTATATCTGAGCCATATTTTAAATGAACAGATTCTTCAAAGAACCATGTATTTTGCATACAGATCACGTATACCGCTCCTGATGTTACTATTAGCTCTTGAACAAAAGTTTTGATAGCTGCAACACCTTTCATTTTACATGTTGCATAAAACAGACCTGTGCTTTCCCTCAATATTACACCTCTCTCCTGGGAGCTTCAAAATGTCTAGATTCATTTTTCCTTCACGGTGAGAAAGGAATGATTGTTCTCCTACAGGAATGAACTTGGTCTCTCAATGCTACTGTCCAATGACACAGCCACCATGCATGCAGCACTGATGCAGTAGATGCAGACTTTACTGCCTGTCCCTCTTTAAGCCCTTCCCAAAATATAGCATAACTACCTTCCAAATACCAATTTAAACTCTTTAAGCAGTACTAAACATCACTATTGCAGAATATTAACATATTACTTTTTTTTTTAGTAGAAAGTGAAATCTGCATAGTACTTTCAGCTTTTCATTTGTTTTTAAGATGTTACAGAAAGTTCTCGACTTCAAATATCCTTTAATTCATTAACTATTAATAAAACTGGCAAGGGACAGAAGTTAACTAACCATTTTCATCTTATTTTTCTGAATGACTTCTTTGTTATCCTTCTGGTATAGCTCCATCTTCCTTTTGGTGTTCTCCAAATCCACATTGTTCGTCAAGTTAAAAACTGCATAAATATAAGAAAGAAAAGTATTAGGTTGGCATGTATGACTATGACAAAGAAATACTACTTTTATGTTCTCTAACTTTTCTAGCACCAAATATAATCATTGCAATTACAGAATTTATGTAAATATGTAAAGTAAGACACAATCTGCTAAATCACTGCAAACTTCAACAGAAACCAGCAGAGCTCTTTAAGGTAATATTTGAGGTTTGCATCCTATATTGTGGTAAACATGAAGAAGCAAAATATTATTCATAAAATATGGACCTTTTCAAGTAGCAGTTATAGCTAAGAACACAGTGACTTCCCCCAAAATTAAATTAGGCTAAACACATATTCAGACAAGGTTAAAAATTACATCATTCCATTTTAGGATTACCTAATTCACAAAACGCCTGTTCAAAATCTCAGGTACGCAAAAAATTTTCACATTTTTTGATAATTTAAAAGGCACCAACATACCTTTATAATGAGGAATCTGCAGATTAACAGTTTAAGTTACATTCTTTTGATGTCTCTTTATAGGGGCAGATTATATCTCACAATTATAAGCAAGCAGAGTCAGCCTGCTAGCTCTATCATTTAGCACAACATTCCCAATTATCTACACATGGCATGGGAGATACCTCAAAAAAAGTGAACAGTTTCTATAATCAACAGCTTGAAAGATATAGATGGCTTAGATGAATAGTAATTTGATACAGTCCCTGAGCCTTTCACCTCTAGGTCACTGGTTCAATTGTGGGTCAAGTGAATTCCAACTGAAAGCCATTATCACTGGGAAGTCGCTTGGTGATCATCATCCAGAGTGGATGCTAGGCTCGTGCCCACATCTTTAAAGCTATAGACAACTACCAACACAGAGCACTCAAAGCCTCAAAGAGCTTCATCACGTGGCTACAGTAAATTTAGAAGAGCAGCAGAGAAATGTGCACAGCTGAGTAACCCTTCACAAGAAAACAACAGCACAGCAACTGCGTGAAGTCAAGCCCTGAGGAAGGGAAGGAGGTTCTACTGAAGATGATAGCACAGAGCTTGTAAGATTTTTGGTTCAGATCAATCTTCCCAGGTTCTCAAGTGACCAGGGCCAAATGAACTCTGGACATGGGTACCACTGCCAATTCATTTGTATAAGTAAGGCTGAGACAGACGTAGAAGGGCAAAGCATGAAGTTGGTATTGTTTCTCATCATCTCATTAGGATGGCACACCTCTCAGCTTGGTAAAGAGTACATGAAGGGTGCTAAATAAACAAAAAAAAAAAAAATGGAGCAAACTGGGGAAAGGGGAGAAAACAGATCAGATCCAAAAAGCTAAAATTGTGGGATACAGCTCAGCTCTTCCAACCCAGCAGCTTGCCACTGCTAGAAAGACACAGTCCTACTCCTACAGTCCTCTTCCCAGGCATAGGTCTCATTCCTTCCCCCGCTCCAGCTCCAGGACTCCCTGGATGTTCTGTAACATCAACAGAAACTCTCCAGTAACCTGTGCTGGCTCAACAAAGTGGTCAGGCAAATGCCAGCGATAGTACAAGGGAACTAATGAAAAGTGTATGGATGGGAACAGGAATACTCTTTTCATGAGTACTGAATCACATCATCTTACTCTTAGAAAAAAAAGCATTCAGCCCTTCCCTGAACTGTAGCACAAGGGCCTAGGCTAAAGAAACTCCTAACCAAAAACACTCTCATTTTTTCCCTTTCCAAATAATTAGCAATATCAAGGACTGCCATTTTAATTCAGCCTGGCTCCTAAATCACCTAAACTCTTCCACCCACCCCCCACCCAAATCATCCTCACTTCAGAAGTGATCCAAGACCCAGTTAAATGCTTAAAACTATGAATCAACACCTGGCTTCTATTTCCAGCTTCACTACTCCTGGGCAGACCACTGCGCTGCTCTGTGGAGGTGTCTCACCTGTGAGAACAGGGAACAGGTGAATAAAGCTTCCTTATTCCTGTATAGTAAAGAGAGACAGAAGACTTGAATAGTCACATGCAGTACCTACTTCAGTTGTTTCATCCCAGGTGGAATTTCTGGGCACTGCTATAACCCAAACAAGCCATTCAAAGTTCATCTCCTTGGTTTTTTGGAAGCAAGTTCACCATTTCAATGTATTTCAAATTTATTCTTTTCTTCCCAAAGGACATAACAACATTTTCTAGCTTCACATTGTAACAAACATACACTTTCTGGTCACAGCAACATTTCCTTAGCAAAATACATTATTCTACTCTAATTTTTTCTAGTATTTTAATAAAGGTTTGACCTCCAACTTTCCAGCCTACAGTTCCCAGCTGACAAGCAGCTTAACATTTCAGTATTACAGCAGAGAAGAATTGTCATGTGAAAATGCCAGCATACAATCAGACCAGGGTTCAGCAATGACAGCAGCTGCACGGGAATGTCAGCACATCCTACAACTTAAATCCACACACCAGCTCTCTAAACTCTTCAATGACGACACAAGAAAGAAATAGCATATGAGACATGCTGTGCCAGCAGGATGCCCAGATGCCACCTTCAGGTGCAAGAGGAGGAGCAAGATGAGATGCCAAATGCCTTTTGGCTCCTGAACATCTTGTGTATTTCTCTAAAAATAATCTAGCAATAAGCTGATGATCCACACTTTGCAACTATCGCTGCTTGAAACTTTCAGGGGTTGTTTGTTCCTCCTTTCACAGTTGTCCTTAATAGGTTCAACTATGATTATTTTACAAATCTATGTTTGCAAAACACAAACCAGAAGATTTAATACCCATACTGGAGAAAGCAGGCAAATTCTAGACATATGCAGATGCCTGCCTTTATTTAGAACTACTTAGAAAAGCTGGTTTTATCTTGCTACTCTGTATGAAGTAACATTTCCATGCTACAGATCTGTTTCTGCATCAGTGTTTAAGAATTCTTCCATACCCACCTCCATAGCCACCTTAAACGCCACTGCTCTGCTTACAGCAAGGTGAAACAAGGTTTATTTCTCATTCCATTTTCCTGCTCTGGATGGAACCAAAAAAAAACCTCCTTAAAACAACTACTTGCAAGATGTCCTTTAACCATGCCAACTCTGCTCTACTCTGTCACTTGAGGATATGCTAGGACACTTCCTTCCTACAACAAACACTCTGGTAGCAAAACAAACTGTGCTCCTTGACAGCACACTGTTACCAGTGGCCAACGAACCAGCCGGAAGATCTTCAATGTATTTTGTAATGTATCATTAGTGAGTTTCAAACATCATTTCATCAGTATTTACAGAATACAAATTCTTGCCATTGTATTCTCGCAATTACAGCTGGCAAGTCCATTTTCTAAGGGGCACTAGGCCACAAAAGATAATTTTGAGATTATTTCTCTTCTCCTTTGTCCCTTCCACAAATTGCCTGGCACTGACAAGCCACCAAGTTATCCAATCAAAGAACACAATCACCAATACTCAACATCTGACCTTTTATGTAGCTAGGACTATGCAGTGAGGATTTTTAATTATTATTTTGTCTGCTCTGAGTTTTGCTGAGTATTTTGAATATAACTCTTGCAGGGTTTTTTGAAAAATACAATACAAATCGTAGAACTACAAGAGCCAGAAAGAGTTAAAAAACCTAACTCATACACTACACCTGCCCTGAAAAAATATTGGTATAGATCTGAATATGACTGGCAAAGCAGATGGCTAGTTTGAAAAGGTTTCAAAGAGAAGCCAGACTTATTTTTGTCCATGTTGAAATATAGCATAAGCCGATGTAAGAGGCCTGAAACCCTTCAGGGAAAAGAAACAGAAGCTGTTTTGTATGCAACAATTATTTATCTACTTATCCATCTCACATTGGTTGGTTTATGAAATGACTTGCCTTGAGACATCTGTTGAAGTCTAACAGGAAGACTATTGTGTTTTTTCTGAAACATTTCATTCTATTTAGGTAAAACTCCCTACTTCTGAAATTCAGCCTCTATGGGGAGACTTTCACCATTTTTCAAAACAACATTTATTATGCAACTCCTCAACAAATGGAAAAATAATTTTCCTATTTATAAATTAGACACACAAATAGGACAAAAATATGAATTATATGGTACAATAATTTGTCCAGAGACAGAACATGAATGAATGTCAACCCACTGCAGTGCTTTAAGTCCATCAAAATCTCCCCGTTTCAGTCTTAGATACTGCAAGTTTTCTGAGACTTCTCCAAGTTCCTTAAGAGACAGTAATGTTACTATCTAAAAATATTTGCTATTCAAATAATAGAAACATTCCCTCTCCTCTCTGGCAAGAGAGCAGATCACTCTGCTGAGAGTGTTTGACCTACATTGCTCGTATGAGCCATCTGAAAGATTTTAAATTAGTATTAGTTTGTTATAAAAAAATATTCCTCCCATCCTACTACAAACAACTCCTTGATCATCACCATCATAAATCACCAGCCAGAGACCAGGAAAGGCAGAAGAGCAACTGCTTTGGGCTGAGCACTATGAAGGGAGACACCAACACATCTCCAGTCTGCCTGGGAGCCCAAAGCTAATGTGGCACCTTCTGTTGGTACCTTCAATGACTGGGCAAACCTCTGCCCCTGTAGTTTTAAGAGGGTTAGCAGGGATGGGGGGAAAGGGGAGAACGGATGGAATAGATCTTAACAGGTCCCTTCCAAACAACATTTCTGTGATTATAATAATCATCAGAAACAAAAGAAAACACACAGCTAAAGCAGAAAAAACTAGTTGGTATTAATAATTATTTATGTTTATTCTCAGTTGCCTTTCACTGGGACAATAATTTTCCAGAAATATACCATAGCGTATTTATAAATGATCGAAGTCACTCAGCCCCTTCCTTTTGACTGGAACATGGTGGTACTGAAATCTTTATTCAGATGAGGTGATTGGGAAGCTTTATCAAAGATCCATTACAATTTCCAGTTTGGTTATCTGCATTGTCAGGGCCAGTAATGCCATCCATAATCACACACACAGGGAAGAAAAAGTTAAAAAAAAAAAATTAAAAAAAAATAAAAAACAACTACAAAACTAAACCCACAAAACAATAAGCACAACCCACAAGCGATTACAGATACCAAAATCCTTTCTACCCAGAGATGGCTCACAAGATAAATGCTCTGAGCAAGATATGTCACTAGACAGCTGGTATTGCATCAAGTCTTAGAGGAGTTACAAGAGACAGGAATCCAAAGGGCACAAATACAGAAGCCTCCTTCCAAGGTGAATGTACTGAATGTTTTTAAAAAGCAGTAATTACTATTAACAATTGTGTTGCGGTAATGCCTGGAGGCCTCATTTCAGGTATCAGGAGAGCAGTGCCAGGCAGTGCAACAAATGCACAGGCTAGGAGGCGGGCCCTGCTCTGGAGAGCTCACACACCGGGTTTGCAAAAAGCACCTATGGAGATCTTCTGGGGAAGAAGAAAACCTTGGGGAAAGAAGAAGTCAAAGACACCTTTGGAAGTATAGTTCGCATGATGTCCAGAGACTGTTACTTGTAACAACACTCCGAAGCCTAACCTTGCCCACTCATCATATGGGCACAGACCTGACTTACTCCAACAAATCAAACCTGGTCCCTACCTTTCCCAAAGGCAGGTTTTAACCCTTTCACTTTATTTTCCTAGTGTTAATGACAACAAACAGTGTTTACAATGTTCTCAAATTGTCCAACTGATTTTTCTTCCGGGAAAAACTTGCTTTAAAATGTGGTTTCTATTTAAAGCCTTGTATAACACATTTTAGCCCAAAGCATTATTTAGTGGCTACATACAAAACCACTTCAAAAATGTGTTTTTTATAATAGAAATCCTGAGAGGTGACTACCCTAACGTTTGTTTGACCTTCCCCACACTTTTGCTGCACCACCCAACTCTCTTCTTTAAATAGAAAAAGTCTGTAGGTACAACAGGCCTGATGGGAAGGGTAAAAATGTGTTTCAAGTGAGGTCATATCTCACATCCAGTAAGACCGGGATTGCTACAAACCTTGGAGCTGACCCACCTGCAGCATTTGGAAAAACTATCAGAATTGAGCCACAGGGAGAATCTTTGCACAGAATGGTTACATTTTATCACTCCAAGCTACAACTTCACTTAACCCCCCAAAAAACTTAACCAAACAAGACATGGCAACAAAATGAAAACAGGTCAAAGCTGCAGCTAACCCTCCAGTAGAAAAATGGAAAGTTTGGGGCACTGCAGAGAAGGGGGAAATCCAGTTCCCTGCTCTGCAACTTCCTACGCTGGCAGCCTGAATAACAACTACCAGCACCTACCACCAACCTGCTGTGCACTGGCTCTACAAGATGCAACTCAGCCCCACATGACTGTGCCCTCTCTTTCCAGCCTTGCAGCCTCATTCTTCCACACGCAGAAATGAGCAAGGAATTCATACACACACATAAAAATCAAATACTCTCAGCAGTAAAGTGGGAACCAACCACACACAGTCAAAGACACCTTTAACGCATTGAACACCAAACAAGCACCAGCCAACTGGCAGGTGGAGAACTCTGCCCAGTAGCACAGGCAGGGAGTGGCTTAGGGAGAGCAAGACAGCTGAGACAGCTTTGTCACCAAGGAAGGGAGACCAGAGCTTAAATTCTTACCCAGGGTAAATCCTGAATCCTCCAGCTTCTGGATCTGTCTTAAGTTAGTAGATCATAAGTGACCCCTTTGATGGTGAAAATTAAGAGCCTTCTGATGGCACCCCTCACTAGCTCTCATCACCCTGGCTGCTACATGAAAAAATGAGGAGGTAGCTGAACTTTATATTACTTTCAGTACTTCAGGTGTTCCTTTCAAGCAAGTATCTCCAATTCCTTCCAACTGTTATCTATCGAGCTTCTTCAATATGCATTTGTAGGGCCAGCACCATTATTTTCACAAGACCAGCCACTGATTCTGTTGCTTCTAAATCCAGTTACCAGGGCAGGCTCTGGAGCCATTTGAAATTTAACAACCTAATCCCAAGGGCTGGAGAACTGTAACATCCTGCACAAACTGATCAGATTCAGACAACTTCTGGTAAAACTTAACTCCCCTGCTGCAGACCAGGAAACCTGTATTTAATGTCTCATAAGTAAAAAGCAGTTTTCCTTTCCATGAACACACAGATTCTTCCAGGGTCCTCTGGCTAAGAAGGTTTTCTACTTACTCTCTCCTTGTCCCATACCATACAAAAAAAAATACACAAGCAGAACTCCACCCACAGCATCTCCAGATACTCAGACCTGTATGAGTGTCCCTGGTATTTCCCAGCCACACGATTTAGCTCTCCAGCCTCAGCCTTCTAACGCCAACAAAAATATGACAGATTATGCACAGCAGTAAGTGTACTGGATACATTCCTAAAAAACACCACAGTGCAAAGAGGAGCAAGGCCTCCTTTCAGAAACTGAAAGGGAGGGTAGCATCTCTGTGTTTTCCTTCAAATCACATTTACTGCCTCTCCCGTGTGTTCTAAGCCTCCTCTTCAAACTCCAGAATAAAGAAAGAAAAGCCTATGAAGCTCATAAAACCCAAGAACCAAGCCATTTAGGAGTCACTCCTTTGAACACATCCTTGTTTTTCTAAGCAAAATCCATCACTCCACCATAAATCACAAGTCACCCTAACTAAGAAGAAAATAAACTCCTCTGATAGCATAGTCACTTCCCAAAGGGCAAAGTTCTGCTTCAACTAATCCAAAGAAATCAATGTCTGTTCCTCAACCTTCTCTTTCAGCACAGCAACGTAAAACGCTACCACAGTGGTATGTAAGGTCATCAGCTTCAAAGCAGCCTCAACTACTGTACTTGCAGAAGTAAAAACGATGAAAGACACCATATGGCTTCTGTCATGGTAGATAAAGTTAATGGAGGGATATAATGAAAATTTCAATTTCTCCTCTTTGTTTAATCTTTCCCAGTGCAGTACCGACAATCCCCTGCAAGCCTTTCTTTTCCAGCTATAAAGCACTACTTCCTCTTTGAATCTTGATTTTTTTTCTCTGGGAGATAAAACCTTTTACTTAATGATGTACTACAGTTCAGCAAATATGATTAAAAATATACAGAAAAAAGTAATTAGATAAACATCTGATACTACGATAAATTCTATAGACACTCAACTTAGACACTCTCATAGACAGCTGAGTCAGAAAATAAAAGCCTATGGTCTCAGGAGCACAGCACATCAGTTAAGTTAAGACTTACCAATTTCTTATATTTCTTCCAGGAAATCATTATATTCACGTAGACTGGGAAAGTCTTCCTCTCTTTTATTGTATCTTCAAGAGAAGAGAAACAAGTATTTATTCTAAGATGCAATTTCAATTCAACATGGCTCTTGCTGCAAGTGTATTATGTACTGACCTAGTTTTATCAACAATTGTGTTTTGCAACTCCCACAACTGACCAACGTACAGAAACTTTACAAGGAGACAGAGGGGCTTGTTTCCAAGGAAAGGAGCCTGTCCGAGATAAGTCAGTGCTATCTTTGCCTGTTGTTTCCAATTCCTTTTCCAGTGTTACAGGTAAACGGGAGCAGAGAGAACTAAGCACAAACTAATTCCAAGCTGGCCCTTCATCATGAGAAATCTGTTAACAAAAGGCAGAGAGACAACAGTAACACCCACAAGAAAAGCTTTTCTACAAGTACCAGAATAGGGAGTTTGGCTTTGTGCCAGAGACAGAAAGCATATGTCAGCAGCAAACTGTGAAAACACTACACAATTATCTTATTTCATATCAACAGACTATACCAGAACTCATTTATCCAATTTTTGATAGCTGGAAAAAGTTAAAAGGTGAAGGGACAACTGGCTAGAATGTGGATAGCCTCTGGAAGTCAAGACACACAGGCTTTCTTCCCAAGGAAATACAGAGCTGAGATCCTGCAGGCTCTGCAGACCAACATACATACCCCGCCGTATAAAAATCTAATCCCAAGAACTTGGGCCAAATTCCGATTTGGGGGCATTTTTTTCCTGACAACTAAAAACTAATCTGGCAAATCCAAGTGGGCCAAGCATTTTACAACATTTCTGTTTAACTACACTCCATTCCATGTTTAGTCAATTAAGTTGGCTTCATTCCAGTTTGACTTTTGTTAACTTTGGTAGACTTTATAATAAAACAATGAAATTACTGCTTTCCACATCAGCATCTAAGTATTCAGTGACACATTCTTCCCACAGAATTGGCCTTTCATGCTATTTAGTATTGTACTTAGATAAATACTGCCAAGCTTACAATTTACCTGTATGTTCATTTTTGCTCACAAAACTCTCTCCAGCTGTGTTACATTCCATCAGACCGTCTCTTACTAACACATCAACTGTCTCACTTATTTTCCTTATAAAACATTGTCTCTTGGCTACAAGGAGCAGAAGCAATTTTAGACCTCATTCATCTCAATTCCAAGAGCTCTGAAATCTGCAGGAGAGACTAGTATTTCCAAGAACAATTGCTGTGCAGAGTAGAAAACAATGTGAACATAGCTTCTCTTTTGTCCGTTTTCATTTTTAAGGGAATTGGCCTTCAACTCTCAGAACAGGTCTCCAGGGAACAAAACAATCAAGATCCTGTTTCATGCCCCAATCCCATGTTCACCCCCTCAGAGGGAAAGCAGCTGTAGTCCTCAATATCTAATCATCTCCACTTAGGAGGCAAATCTTTGCCAAAGGAAGCCACAGAGAAACACCCAACATTTTCTAATGCTAAGCAGGAATCCCTCAAGGCTAAATTAAGGATTCAGCCCTCAGTTGTTGCATAAAATCAGATTCTCTGAAATCCCTCCACGCTAAATGAAGTTTTATGGCTTGTCACTTAAAAGAAATGACCTCCTCTGTACTACTGGAGAAGCAAGTCAAGTTTTTAAAATGGCAATCCATGAAATACATCCACCTCCTCTTAACTGGCACCACTTACATTTTCAGCACTTTCTTTCGAATTTCCACTTCCTTGTCAATAGCAGGATCCTCAAAGAACTGCACCCTGAAGTTACTCTTCCTCAGGGGAGTATCGCACTCATGGCAATTCCCAGCCCCTCTCACAAACAGCAGCTCCACGCAGCTCTCACATCTGTGGAGAAAGGATGAGGTATAAAGGCAGTTACATATTAAACACTAGCTGAAACATGGGATTGTCCCCCTTTATTGTTGTTTACACACACATTTTTAAGCATATAGAGCACTGCCCTCTAATTTCATCTCTTCAACACCCGCCAGTGGCAAGGAGACAATGGCTCTCCACCGTGGCTGAAATGAAACAATCTCAGCAGCACAAACACCTTTATTCTCCCTCCTTAACCTCTTTGTGGAGACTGAACATTAATCCAAACACAATGATGAGTTTTGTGTCACAGAGAAACTTATTAATGACACCACCAAACTCTCTTCATGTGGACCAGCTGCAATAACCTTATTTATTCTGAGCACTACCTTGCTGCACAAGAAGCCTCACTTATTTTCTTGATGCCACTCATGGCACAAGATGCTATTGAGTGCAGGCAGGGATACGAATCTTGCCCACAGCCTCTCAAGCATCTACCAATGTTATACCATGATGGAACTGCTGTAACAAACCTAAGCTCCATCCCAATGCAGCTAAAAACCAAAACACCATTTTAACCAGCTACCAGAATAATGCAGCTCTCCTGTGCCTTCTCTTTATACTCTTAAAACTGTACATAAACTATACCTAACACAGAGAGAGATATACATCAAAAGTACCGTTCTGATATTATTTCTTTTGTGCTAATGAAGATTTCAGAATTTTTAACAAGATGCTTGCCAGTCAGTTGGCATTTAATAAAGGAAGAACACGTAACAGGAAAGCCAATTTGAAAAGAAAATAATAATAAACAGAAAAAAAACCTCACAACACTTACTTGGGTACTAATAATGCGCAAATTTCTAGCAGAGGACAACACCTGCTCCAGTCATTTCCTACTGCTGGGGAGGCAATGGGTTGTCTATTTATAGCTTCGCTATACTGAAGCCAAAGCAGTTGTACATTAAGGGCCAAGCTGTATTGTACCTTCACAAACCTAGCAGAAAAGCTAAACAAGTTCAGAGAAACAATACTAACGTGGTTGCGAAGGATCTTAAACAAAACTGTCAGCCTGCTGACCTGCCCCAACTAAACAGGTTCCAGCACTTCCAGAGGCAGAGCCAGCTAGAGCCAACCAGTTTCACCCAGCTTCTGTTTTCAAGATTAGAAAATGCAAAACAAATGCAATTGTATCTCACAATTAAACAAAAAAAAAGGCAATTTTTTGTTAAGACAAGCAGAATTACAGTTTCGAAATGCATCTTGCACAGCAGCTGCCAACAGTAAAGAGCAAACCTTGAATTTACTTTGACATTTTCCTGCTCTGGGATCCCTCTAGTTAGAAACCCAAGTACATTTAACCACAATTTATCTGGGAAGGAAAAGAACAAAACTTTTCACACCCTAGGCCTGAAATTCATAAGTTACCAGTACATCAACTCGAGAAGTATGCTTCTTCATTAAGATATTTTGGGCTACCCATGGTAGCAGGAACACTAAGTGCAGGAGAGAAGGCAAGGCACGGAAAGGGCTTTCTCCATCCTCTCCCAACGTGCCTGTGTGTCCAACAGCCCAGTAACATAAGGGCAGTTTCACCACCTCCTTCACTTTGGCAGCTCGTGCTGTTTATACATCTCTCTCAACACAGCAACCAAAGCGCAAGAAAAAAATCCTGCCTCCTCTTTCCTATTTTTGAATTATAGAAAAGGGAGTGTAAAGCTACAGAACTTGGCAGGTGGATCCAAGTGCAGGTGTTTGCATTGGGTTTTTTTATCCTGGTATTGCCTAAGGACCAACAGAACAGGGTCTCCATGTGCAAGACATTATGCACAGACATTAGCACCTGAAACTACTTCACTTCCCCTCCCACCCCCTTCCCTAAATCAAAGACATTTCAAGTTTACACAGGACTATGGAAAAAATCCCTCCTTTGAAAAGCACTACATACAAGTGCTTCAATGCCTTCCCAAACTGGAACCAGCATTTCTAAGGCTGGAAAATAGCTTTCCATACAAAAAACATGAGTCAACACTTCTCTATGGGAATCCCACATCGGGTGATCAAGTTCTTTCTCTCTCACACATATCCACCTTCATATTTATTCACAGATAATTCCTTCTGAATTCAAACAGGGTTATACAGGACAAGTCAAGGACAGACCTGGACTCTATCCAACTCCTGCCTCCTCTCCATCTCTGGATAGACTTAATACACAAGAGATCCCAAACATACTTCCTAGCAAGACTGTCATTTTTGTCCCCACAAACTGCAGCCCCTTTCCCAGCAATGGCAAACATGTTGGGTCACACCTAAAGTCACCTCCCGAATCCCTCCCAAATGAATCCCAAATGGATTCACTGCAGACCACAAAGTCAGAGTACATGCCAACACCAGGAAGGCAGATGTTAATAAAGGTGAATTTAATAAAATATTTCACATCTTGAAGTAAAGATTTCAAAACCTGACTTGATTTTTAATTTTTTTTTAAGAGATGCAGCAATTTCTGTAACTGCACCAAAGGTACCCAACCCACGTACCAGGGCAGCAACTTGGGCAGCACAGGGATACCCTGATACCACAGCTGGCATCCCCTCATGGCACACAGACCACAACAGTTCAGATGAACCTTCTGTTTATTTGTGAGTCCAAATCTTTATGCTTTGGCGTAAGGACATACAACTATGGAAGCAGGACATCATTCAGTGCATCATTTAGTGACCAACATATCATACAGGGCAGTTCCCAAACAAGCAAAGCACCAAAACACCAGCTTAACACCCCTGTATGTCATATCCAGAACAGGGGGCCATGTGTTTCCTTCAGTGAGGAGCGTTATACATGACAGATATAGATATAGATATATATAGCATGTATATAAAATGAGGATTAAAAATGTTTATCTTAAAAATCAGGTCTACATATTTGTTCAAAACAGAGTATGTCTAAAGACAACAGCCTCACATTAGGTCTAAACACACACTCACAGTGTGATATTGCCAATTCTCCTCTTCACACTGAGGATGTAGGACCTCTGTGATTTGTATTCTCTTTCATACACTCACTAAAAGCTTCCATTAGCTTTTAGATTTAAGTTTATATCCTGAAAAAAAATAACAATTTAAAAATTCCCAGGGAGCTACATATGCGTGGACAACATGGGAAGACTATTAGCAATGTCACCAACAAAAGTAATCACAGCATATCAAGGAATAAGTGTTCTGGTCTTCCACACCAGAACAACCACCATCAGTGCACTCCATTTCCATGGACACTGGTTTTAGATCTCATTCTTCCCTTTCATCCCCATAAAATATTAAATGAATGGCTTGGTCTCTGTGCAGTCTAGAACGACACCACAGTTTTGAGGAAAGCAAATAACAAAGCATCTAGATGGTTTAGCACAGTCAGTGCACAAACTGCACCACGTGTCTTCACATCAGCGTTCAAGGACTTCAGGCTCCTACTAAAAATGCTTTTGGTACATTGCAGGAAACAAGCAAATGTTCTTCTCCAGAAAGATATTCGATATTTATCAACTAAATTACACTTTCTACAACTTGAGTGTTAGTTTTAGACATTGTATTTTCAAAGGGCACAAGATCTGTGCCCTCCTGCATGCCCCACGCAGGCACTTCATGGAGGGATGACGGCAGATAAGGAATCAAACCTCTTGGACACTGAAAGGATGGAAGTGGCTCACAACCCCAGCATACCTTGACAGTGCTGCTTTCTTTGCTAACTTGGCTGGCAAGAGAGCAAACAAAACAGAATAAAAGATGAGCTATTTTCACAAGCAGGAGTGCGAGTTATTATTTCTTTTAAAAATGTAGATTCTGCTGAACATAACAGAAATTTGCAGAGATTCAGATACAAAGCCATTAATCATTTCTTGGGGGAAAAAAAATCTTTACAGTTTTTGCTGTTGACCAGAAATACTGCAAAATGAGTTACTTCCTTATAAAAGCTATTTTTAGTAGATACACTTATTAAATGCTATCAAATATTTAAAATCTCTAAGTCCTTCAGCTTCTATAACCAAAATGTTTATTTAAAGTAACACACAAAACAAATGATCCTTTCTACTATGGAAAACAAAAAACCCACAAACCAGTTTAGCTAAAAAAAAAATAATAATAATAATTAAACGGCCTTAAATATATAGCCAAGACCTGAATCACAAACAAATGGAATGGAAAGAATCAGTAAAAATGATGTTTCAATTCTGGTGTCAAAGGGAAATTCACTTCAAGAAATGGAATGGCTCTTGATTTATGGCAAGGGCACAGTAATAAACTAAAAGAAAGCACACACATTAAGAAAGCTTACAGAAAGACATCTACAGTTTAAGTCAAAGATACTTCTAGACATATTCACAGGCTTTTTGCTTAGCTTGGGTGAGACAAATTTGTGTTCTTATACAGAGATTCTTGAACTAAGACAAGAACAGCCCAATTTGGAGCAAGCAGCTGTCAAACCTGTTTATTTTGCAATCTTCAGTACATTTAGCAAGCTCTTATAACCCATGGTGGTTTCTGCTGCATAGCCAAGAGTTCATCTACTATTTGCAGTTGGCGGCTGCAGGTTTATTCTCTACACTGGTAGACTAACAGCCTAGAGGGCAGGCTCTTCCCAGAGACTGCAGCAATGAGGATCTCTGGGATCCAAGGAGCTCAGACAACTTAACAAAAGCAATTTTTCTACTCCATGTTACAGGTTAGAGATCAAAAACTGAGGAAAGCGAAACATAACTGCAACAAAAATCAAACACTTGGCAAGAGCCTAGGAATAAAGGAGTTTATGAGATCAGTAGCTCCCTGGTGAGAAGGGAATTGGGGACAAAAAGTCTATTCACACCTCAGCTTCAGGAACTCAGAAATCCTTACTCAGATAGAAGCAGAAAACTGCCTGTGTGTTCAGGGCCATCTCTTCTCTGTCTGCCAAATACAGGAGCCAGTTGGGAGAAGATGATACCTGTGATTTGTGTTACTATTACTCTAAGTTGTGATTCAGTGAAGTCCTGCTGACAGGGATTTTGCCACTCTCATCTTGTAAGAAGACAACTTCAGAATGCTCTTAAAACCTTTATTTAGCAGAATACCTCACAAGTCTGTCTTCAATCAGTAAATAAACAAGTCTCACAAGCAGCCCACACGCTAAGATTATGGCTCCTTATGGCAATAAAACAAATCTTGGGTTTCAGGCAGAAATCACATCTCTATCAATCAGCAGATGAGAACTTTTGGGTTTAAAATGCAGTTGGTAAGCTATCTTCAGTTGTCTGCAGCTCCCCTCTGTGCAGCCCACAGCAACACATACTGCATGACAAAGACTCAGAGGTTACTTTGCTAATTTTTTTTTTTTTTTTTAAAGTATCAAGACTCCAGAGAACTTATCTTAACACACACCCCACCCCTTAAAACCAGAAAGCAACCCTAAAGACTCTGGTACTTTTCATGTATCTGTATTATGTCAATTCTCAGCATCATCTGCCAGGCTGCTATACAATCCTTCTTTCAGACTACTTCTATCTTTTGGGAAAAGGATGAACACACACACTTTTGTTTCATTTTTGTTCTGTCTGGTGAATTCTGCTCTGAAGTGCAGAAAGGAAGAGGTTACATGAGCCCAGACATCTCAAAAAAATTTTAGGAGACACTCAGCCACAGTTAACCCTCTTTTCCAAACACCTGTATACATACTTCAGTATATATACCAGTTCATCTCAACTGCACTCACCAGAAAGAAAGCAGACCAGGTAATGGTTGAACTACAGCCTTGAATGACTGGCATTTTAAGCAAAAAAAGTCATACTGAGTCAATTAATAATAAACAGAAACATGTCCACCACCCATTGTATTTCAACATCCATTACAAAACCATTTTAAGTGTCTTGGACGTGACAAGAGAATTTGCAGCAAGCTGAAACTTTACACAGATTTATCTACTACAGATGAGCCTTTTCTTTTTTCCTAGAGAAAAAAAAATAGGGAACCTTCTATTGTATTAACTCTAGATATTATGAATACACTATCTCTGTAGGTATTTAAATAAAATTGGTTCTTCATGAGATACTGCTGCCTAATCAATTAAGCACACAATCATAGAAACGATGCCTTACAGCACAATTATGTCAATTTGGTCAAGCAACAGGCCAATAGTTGACAGCCCAGTTCTTGACTCTTCAAGAGCAGCTGTGTGGCATTGAGAAATAAGTGTTTTCACAATGACTAGGCATACCTAAATTGGCCAAGAATTTACCCAATGTACCAGAACAACTACTTCAAATCCATTACAGTCTACTGGGCAAACACATGCACTAAAATAATAATTCAACTGTGTCAATAACCCTTTTATTATGCTTTATTGTATTTCAGTAAGAGCCTTTGACTGTTTCAGGGGTTCTCAAGCAAACATCAAATTGAGATCAGGGTCAGCAGCTGCCCACAGCACACCTGAACTTAAAACAACTATGAATTTTCCACATCTGCCTAAAATGCAGAAACTGTACTTTTCAGACACAATCCAGGTTAACATTGCCCACTATCTTACAACACAAAAGTACCTATTGTCAACAAGTTTAAGATCTCACCCTGGACTCCATACAAGACACACTGATTCCTCCTCCTTCCGTATCCACTTGCCCCCAGAACTGAGAGGTCTTACTAACTCAAGCATTTTAAGCATTCACTTAGTCTTCTGAAACACCTGCATATGCCAGAAATCACACTGGAAAAAACACAAACTACAGAAAATAAACTCTTTAGGGACCCAAAATAGTCGTGACAAATTTTTTACTTGACCTGAAACAAGGCTTCTATTTCTGTTCTGTATTTTTATCTCATTTTACAGTACAACAGCAGCACATGGAAGTGAGACAAGGAAATGCAGCTGTACAGTAAAAGGAGAAAAATTAAAAGGTGTTTGTGGCATGATGGGACATCCTGACCACATTACTGAGGGCTTGGCACAGGACACTCATGCATTTCATGTCTAATCTCTGAAAGTAAGATACAGTTGTTAAGATACACATCTGTAAGAGAACCAGACATATGACCAAGGTTTTCCATAAAACTAATGGTGCATTGGGGGTCTCACTGGCAAGTGTTCAAAACCACCTCAAAAATCAAAACCTTTACTGATCTCTCGCAAATGTACCTGCTGAATGATCTGCATATGTTGGCTCATCTCTCCCAGCTTTTGGGAGGAACCAAGCCAAATATCTGCCAAGAGCATAGGCTTGTATTTCACTCAAAGCATAAAAAGTGTACAGTCCAGTTTCCTTAAGCTATTCAAATACAAAGAGACAGTGTGGGTGTATGTATGCACACTTAAAAACAACTTTAAAAAAAACAGTCTGTTGGAGCAATAACTGCATTGTCACTGTCCCAGTCAGCGCTGGAAACACTGTCGGTGTTCAAAAACCAACCCATAGTGAAGAACTGTCCTCTCTGTACCCTTAAGCTTGCTTGGTTTGAAAGGACTGAAAGAACAATGTGCCATGACAAAATGCTACACAGGAGCACCTGTGTAAATCTTGTTTAATAATAAAAGAAAAATCAACTTTTTCCTGTTACGCAATTTGTCAGAAACGAGTGACCACACTCAAAGGTTAAGACACCAAGTCCCCTTCTCCAGGGTAAAAGGAGGCCTAGTGACCTGGAGTTTACATAAGCAGCCTAGGAACACTACAATTATATTTCTACAAGTTAAGCCAACACCAGTACCAAAGAAGCTGCTGTAACCTGCCTCCACACTGCTGTATGCTGTCCTCTTGACAGTCCAGAAACAAACATTTGTGCAGCCGCATGGTTATTTGCTGGGTTATTTTCCAGCCAGATGAACTCCCATCTGGTTCACCACACAGTTCACAAATGCTTCTACCAGCACGCTGGAATGGGCAAAGCCAAGGTATGAATGAGCAACCTGGGTGAGAAAGCTTAAGCAGGATGTTGCCAAATATAAAATCCCAGGCAAAGCTGGCACATCACACCCCTATCGTGAAAGTCTTGAAAGCCAGACATGTTGAAAACTCGTTCATTAGGGAAGCTGAAGCAAGGAGAGAACAGGGACCGTGTTTACTACCTGACAATGCAGTTAGGTGCCCAGCAGCATGGGTAAGCACTTTTGTAAACACTGACACATACCTAAACAGCTTTGCAGAGCTCCTCTCAAAGCGGAACTAGGAGAACCCTCAAGTGAAGTCCAGGTTCCAACAAGTTCAGCAGCCAAACTTCCTGCAGACTTTAGACAGGTTAAGGCATCTCACAAACAATGCTCTCATTCAGGCAAGCTTCCACCCATGTATTGACACAGAGGGCTTTGACAAAAGTAGATACCCCCCAACTGCTGACACGTCAACAACATGAGCACCAGCACCAGTGCAGGTAAAGGGCAGAGGATGGCAACACAGCATGCAAGCTACTGCACAGCTTAGACTGACATAGCATCACATCCACAAAACCTGAGAGTAAAAGACCCTCCCCAGCATTCAGCACACTCTTTACAATCCATTTAATAACATCTGAGGCAAAACATCTCAACTGTAGAAAAAATACTTCCCCTGGAAAAAGGCTCCCTCACCAGTGTCACTGGCAGTAACCATGTGGAGTTGCCCACCATGGCCAGGGACCCCCAGAAAGGTCCTTTCATCTGAACAAGATGCTAGACCTGTTACCAGGGATAGCCACAGCATGGAGGGCAGTAAAAGTTGGTCCTCTCTTCCCCAAGCACTGAATTCAACAGCACACAGTACTGTTTATTAGAATTCATACTTCCCTTTCCTCTTACAAACCTTTCATAGCATACCCAGAGACTTTAGCTTGATCCAAAAGCGTAAGGAGAAAGAACCCAACATAAAAAAAGCTGCCTGATTAACACACCTCCAGAAAGGTGAGTCAAAGCACAGTTACAACACAAGTGATATTAGAAGGGGTTGAGTAGCAGATAGACAATGAGAAGTATTTTTCCAAATTGCTAAAAATAAACGAGCCAAACACCATGTGACATTAATTCAGAATATCTTAACGCATACAGGATTACTTTACAGGCAAGTCCTTCCACAACAGAAACATAAAAGCAACACAAATTAAGAAAGCAAATTAGTATATTTGGCACAAGTCATAAAGTCACTGAGAGCTCATCATTTAGAGAGCACCAAGAAGAGGAAGGGACACCCCTAAGCCAATTAAATAGTATTGCACAGTCTCTCGGAGATGTGATACAGTCCTGAAAAGGCACATGCAACCCTAGGATGTAGGAGAAGAACTGCTGCTGTCAGAAAGACATAATCACCATCAGAACCTGAGGAAATTTCACCTGAAGTGACAAATGCAGTTCTGGTCACTCACATTCAGAACAGATAAGCCCACCTTATAAACACAGAAAAGGGCAACTAAGATTATCACAAGATTGGTAAGGCTGACAGATGAAAAACATCAGAAAAAATAGTTAAACAGGTCCAAACAACAGAGTAAACATTTACACTGGAAATTGTAGTTTTCACCAGACACAACAGTGACAAGTCTGGAACCACATCCCACAGAACTAACAGGGCAAAAACTAGTTTCAATTCTCTGCTTGTCCTATTGCAGATGCTCTATGTAATTTAACATGGACACATATTCTACTAACATGTAAAAAAAATCTTCTGGTAGAAAGTACTTACTAGCTGATGCATACTTCTGTACACCTTGCACTATGCCATGCCTTACAGTCAAACAAGTTTAGATGAACACCAACCATGCAGCAAAAGGTGGTGGCCACGACTCAACATCTCATCATTCCCTCTTCTTCATCACTCTGATGCAGGCTTAGGGATCGAACTTCTTCTCAAGACTGCTGCCTATTTGCTCTCCATGAGAGTGTGTCTCATTCACTTTTTCCTCAACTGCAACAACAGGCCAAAAGCATCAGTAGCCTAAAAGCACCAGTAACCTCTGAATACTAAGAGGTCAGTAGCATTTCTGTTGTTGAGAGCACACCAATTTTTCCTCAGACTAGTGAAGGTAAATTTACATCATATTCCAATTCCCTACTGGAATTTTAATTTATTGGGGAATTCTTTATTTCCTGCCCTAAAGCACCATTTAGAATGACTTGTTAAATCTCTGTTGCCTTTGCTATTACAATTTGAATAGCTAGATGTCATAGAAGGAAGAATGATCTCTACACAGTCCTTAAATAAATACCTTACAGAGGAGAGTCTGAATTATTCTGAACATTCAGTTTCAGAAAAATCTCATCAGAAGAAAGAAAAATAAACAAAAACCCAACTCAATGCTATTTCATTGTCATCTTCCAACCAAATACAGACTTAATCCTTAAAGAAATAAACCTGAGCAAGTATCATGTAGAAAGACAGACTGGCATTTTTTAAAAACAAAAAGAAAAAAAAGAAAAGGCAAAATCCACTTGCAAAAAGTGAAAGGTTTGTGCATTTCTGTTTTTGAAAGCTTGAGAAGATATATAGATATATATTTTAAAATATCGCTGACACACAAGATAAATATAATGAAAAAATCTAACAAACTATCTAGGGCTTGCTGAACAATTTTACATCAATGTAATCACACACAGAAACAAGGGTGCAAGAGACCCCCCCAGGGTCATTCCTGGCATCACTGCAGAGCCATGTGTTGAACTGTCGAGACACACTTACAGGGGTGACATTCACCCCTGCACAGGTCACACAGAGCTCTGCAGCCCAGCACTAAAGTTTTGACAAATATATTTGTTTTGTAACCTAAAATGGAGATGTAAAGAATGAAGCCAAAACCATGTAAGGCATCTCTTGTTCTGACAGATGGCTTATTTAGGACAGTCCATACCAGTCTGGTGCTAAAGCTTGTGTGGCATCATTACCCAGAGATGGCACTTCTGATCTTCAGCATCACCTCACCATGCTCTGTGGCTGCAGCGTCCAAAACTGCAGCACTTAATGGCAAATTATTAGGATTTACAGGTTTAGCTTGAGTTTCTGGAACCCAACAGAGTTTACTTCATTTTCTTGAAGAAGTTTCTTTATCTCACCAATCTTCATTTTCACCACTGTAAGGAGATATTAATTAGAAAATCCCAACAGTAGCAATTCAAACAGCTTTCCCTACTCTCCTCCCTAGTCTCATTTGGGAATCTCCTACTTCCTACTAATTTTTAAGGGTCATTCCTCACTTCATTTTCACATAATCCCTAAACAACCATTATCACATCTTTTCACAGCATGAGATAAAATATAGACTGTGCTTCATAAACAGTGGAGACCTTAAGATTACATTCTTGGTGGGACACAGCATGATAAGTATTTCAGGGATGTCCTGAAATACCCTACGATATACAACACGTGGCCAGTGGAACAATCTCTAAAACAAATATGCTTTGACTACTTTAAAAAAAAAAAAAAAAAACAACCACAAAACATCCCAAAACTTCCTCCCCACATCCCAAGCTGGCCATTGAACAGGTCAGATTGCAATTTCCTCTTTAAGGGCAGCAAAAATCCTGACAAAGCCCAGTATGGCACTTTTTTTATTTTGCATTGTAAATTTCACCATTTAAAAAAAACCTTTTTCATCAAGCTTAAAAACAAGTTGCTATTTTAGTATATTAACCCAGTTGGTGAACATCATGCACTTTTTGAACCTAAATGTTAAGGTCACATTCAAAGCAACTGCCCTTAGAAGAAGGTATTGAACAGAAGTGAGGAGGACATGGCAGATCTTCGTTAGCTGCACTGGCATCTCAACCATTTCCTACAGTTTGTAGGGAATAGAAACTATTCCAGTGCAGTTTGAGGCAGAGTCACAGGTTATCAAACAGGACTCAAAGCAAGCAAATACATTACTCACCATACCAGCGAGATAACACAAACTGCTCTCCCAAAGTTGCAGTGCATTTCAAGCATTTTATCATGATGAAAATTTGTGATGCATATTGATTCTTTTCGTATTTGTTAGAAGAGACAACAAAGAACATCAGTTGCAAAACGTGGGAGCAATAAGCAAGACAACATCTATTAATGGAGGATCAAAATGACAAAACCAAAAAAATAATTCTATGTTAGCAAAATACAATATATTCTTGCTTACATTTGTTATGTACCTGTAACAGTACATAACAGTACATAACCATAACAGTACCTGTTATGCCACAAACCACAATAGGATGACACAGCAAAGGATATGGGGAGGACAACACAGTATGGGGAGGATGACACACAGCTGTCTCCTGTATTGGTAAACTGATCATGATGGAAATGTCAAACAATCTGAACTAGGTAAATATCCACAAATCTGTTCTTCACTATGTGGAGTTCCTCCCATGCCTAAACACCAAACCTGGAGAACACATTTGTTGGGTGTTCAAGCATTGCTTGTTATTTGTGTGTGGAAATAGCTTGGAAGAAGTATTTTTAAATGCCTGTTTTAGCATAAACACCACTTGCCTCCCTCTGTTGGACTGGTCTTACTCATTTTACAGAATATTTTTGTCCATTCCTATCTCTGCATAATGTTAACGGGGGAGGGGGAGGAGGGAGGAGAGGGGAGTCAAAACTTCCATTGACTATTTCAGCTGTAAATATTATTATACAGACAACTAAAACCCACCACTGTCCATGGCTACAGCCTGATACCGATTCCTCTAGTCCCACCATTTAGATAGAGAGCTATTGAAAACAAGTAAGGAAATGGAAATTTGGCCCAAGATTCAAACAATCAGTCCCAGGTGTTATTTGAGCTTATCTGTTTTATCCAAACATCAGCTGAGAAGCATTCAACAATGCTTCAGGTTCTCATAAACTCCACACCGCCCCATAATTATATGGGGCCTGCACGTGTATTCAAAAGCTGCATTTATTTAGGCTATCAACAGCTGTATTGAAGCCATGTGTAAAGAACATTGTTCCTGGTCTGAGGAACAGTGAATAATGTTTTTCTTTTCCATATAAATCACACAGAATAAAAGCTTGATATTATCTAGTGACACTAAAGCAGTCCAATTAAAGCAAATCAGGAGAGTATACCCTTAAGCGCATAACTCTAGACTGGAAGCCTCTGAACACATAATTTTATGCTTTTTATATGCTCCTAGCATTATTCAAATAATAAGTTTATACATTATAATGAAAGTATTTCTTTATCTGCCACCACCCACTCAAAACAACAAAATTAACACATGAATTTTTGATTCTGCAGACCCTTTATGAAGCAACAGTCACTAGCAAATTCCCGGATGGTCAACAGACTGGGGGAATGCAGTAAAGAAACTAAAAAAAAAAAAAAAAAAAGAAAAA
>VXBZ01009180.1:196371-218284 GCA_013399135.1 Heliornis fulica
CAGAAAAAAAAAAGTACCTCCAATCACTGACATTTTGGATTTGAATTTTTCAGATCTGAAAGCATGAGCTCAGTGCTGTGGCACACAGTTGGGTAGGTGGTCAGTTGGGTGCTGAGGACTGTAACTGTTCTGTAGCATGCTTACACAGAGAGTTTTTGCCATTTAAGGGTTTGTTCACTCTTCATAGATAAAACTAGCATCTAAAAATAAAAAATGAAGGTCTTTCTCTGATTCAGTTTAACTGCTGCTATTCACAAATGCAAGAAAGACCTTTCGCCAGTCTGTCCTTGCAAGATAAAGTCCTTCAACTCATCACCAATACCTACGATTAGCAGTATACTTGACTTAAATCCATGCCTCTGCTATTTATAATACAATTTCAGTAAGTTCTCTAAAGCTCTCAGATCCCCATGAACTTATGCCACTTCCTTAGCTTTGCAACTTTTACCCAAAAGGCAATCCAAGCTTCTTCCATGCCCTGAAGCCACATGCAACATTTCAGATAGTAGTATAAAGTGTTCTGCTGTTTACCAATATTTCCTCCAAGAAACATTACCATGCTGCAGAAAGGTGATCATCTTATCTGCTTCCACAAAGGACATAGGCCAAGTTTATTAGTCAAAAATTAAAAACCAAAAAAGGATCCAGAGATAAAGGATGATACGGAGGGGGGGGGAGAAGTTGTGTGGTGGAGGGAGGCCTGTAGATACTGAAGATTGCACACTGGCTATTGTGGCTATCATGTGCTGAACAATTAAACCCTGGAAAGAATCCAGTTCCAGTTACAGGCACAAGCTGCAGTTCATGACTGATGGTGCCATTACACAACAGAAGCATTTGAAAAGCAACTACAGCCTTCTGCATTTATAGCCCGTCAGCCTACCCCAGGCAGAAAACACTATACTGGGTTTTTTTTCCTTGGAAAACCCTGTAAAACAAGTTTGGTGACACCCACTGCACCATGACCTGAATTCAACAACAGTTAACCAGTCTAACAAAGTTCCCCAGTAAAAAAAAAAACGTGCTATGGTTGATTATGAAAAATCACAAGGACCAGGCCACATGCCCAAGATTACTGAGCCCAACAGAGAAAGAAAGATACCTCTGCCCATAAGCATCAAGCATCCCAAAGCATCACCACTGCTGCCCTACCACACCAGCTTCCCTCAGCAATCGAGCCTACTGGGGCACATCAGCCCCAACACCAGAACCATCACCCAATCCTATTTAGTTTGCCAACAAGGGCTGATATGGTCCTTAAAGAAATGTGCACATTATTTCAGTGATTCGAGGATCGTACATAAGAGTCTCCCTTCTTCCCCCTACTTTTAGGAGGCCTTGACATGTCCCTTTATGCTCTCTGCTGTATCACCACAACAACATGCTGAATCTTCAAAACCATTTTGTATCAAAAACAGATTACATGACTCAGATAGTTTAAAGATGTATATGCTTACTCCAACAAAATATTCCACCCAAAAATATCACCTCTACTAGCAATTTATATTATAGTCTCTATAACTGTCAAGTATTTGGCTGCAAAACATTCAAGCAATAGAACTTAGGCACCTGTGAAACACTGGGTTTTCTTTAATAACGCTGACTTTTTCAGTTAACACCCATGGGGAACTTCCCTGCTGATCAGCCCTTATGTAAATGTAATGCAACCAAATACCAAGATGATCAATTGTCACCTTTTATCTGGAAGTGCTCCCATGGAAAAAGACTTTCTCTCCCACAAATGGGTATTTCCTCCTGGATATTCCCTCTTACCTGGTTGCTGAAGACCATGACAATGCCAATTCCCACACTCTTACTTCTCAGGAAGCCACCCTCAACCACACAGATAAAATCACACTCAAATGATACGCGCCCAGACTCTATACTGGCATTAAGTCTCCATCAAATACTCATAGGCTTCAAATGATAAAGTGTTAAAACTGTGGGAATATGTATAGTAGAGGCAGCTTAAATATAACACATTTTATTGCATAAAGATGTGAATGCACTAATAAGATAATAGTGTGGTTTTGTTCTGCTAGCTAGGCAGCAATTCTCACTCTGGGCACGAAGTCAAATAGCTCAAACTGTCACCAGCACCTGCATTGTACCCCCACCTACACAGCAAACAGATGACAGCAAAAGACAAACCCATGTGATTACTGCTCAGCAGCTTTTAGCAAAACCAGATTCGAGTGAAGCTAAATGGTCCATTAAATGGCCATGCCAAAAGAAGTTTGTTTTTCACAGTATACAATTAAGTCACTTTTTCCATCCCCAAGATACCCATTTAAGAGGCATGTAAAAACTCAATACTTCATCATAGGGAAGTTAAAAATGTGTGTGTAAGCTGTAAACTGCTGCTTTGCCATTCTCAGACATAACGTGTCAAACCATGAATATGTTCACGTGTCTTCTACTACGAAAAAAAATCTGGCTAAATCCTTCAGGCAGCTACTGCCAGAGAGTCAAGATGGCTTCTTGTCCCTCTGGGAATAGAGATCTCACATAACGAGGAGAAACAAAACCTCAGCATTTGTTGCACTGCAAAGAGGTCTTGGATTCAGCCCTACATACACTCACTTGAAGGCCTACAGGTATCACCAGCAAACAAAAACTGTCCATTACTTTTTGCAGTATCAGGCCCCTCAAGACAATGGTCCACTGAAAGCAAACAAACACTGCATGAAGAAGAACAGAAAAAATAAATAATAATTTTTAAAAACCCAGATCCAGACACCTGAGAAAATGCTTACTACATGCACTGGGTAATTTCACATAACTGGAGATTTGGCTTTCCCTAGCAACACGGTGTGGATCTAGGACTGCCCTGTGTTCCCCTCTTCAAGCAGGCCCAGGAGCAAGGCCATACTTAAATATTGTGGAAAACTCATCAAGTTTCACTTGCTCTTTGCTACAGATACGTACTCTGGAGTCTTTGTTAAAAACCAAAGGTTATAAAGGAGTAATATATTATTAAAGGGAAACCTGAATGCTCTTTCAGAAAAGCAAGAGCCTAAACTTGACGTGAAACTCAGCACAACAGACTACAACTCTGTTCTGTTCCACTCAGCAGCACCAGCAAGGTTCTACCCACTACAAAAAAAAAAAAAAAGCCAAACAAACAAAAACAACAAAAAAATTTCCCCCATCTGGAACAATAACTTGTGAACCATCAAACTTACATACAGAAGAGAAACAAAGACAATAACTATATTGCCCAAAGGACTGGTACAAGACACAGACTCTGTTCTGGAGTTGAAAGGGTACATATTTGGGCAAAGTACCAAAAATACAAAGACACTCTTGGTTGTCTCTCCTGAAGATCACCCTGCTGGTAAAGGTCACACAGCAGAAATGCTTCCTTGGTATTTCATAGGCTGCTAATGCCACCTGGAGAAAATGCATCAAGCCAGTCACTCCCAGAGCATTAAGGAAAACCAGTTATAAGACAAAAGCCTTCCTCAACTTTGAAGAGTGTTTACAAATGTGATGAATGCCAGAGTGTGTCCTAGCATGCCAGCTTGAAAATAAGTCAAGCACCTGGCCCTCAGCACAAAAGGCTGACTCACCTGTACAGCATCTATTGTCCTTTGAAAAGACCCCAAGTTTAGCACTCAGGGACACAAAGTGCTTTCAGGAGGCTAAGGGGAGCGTGACTTTTCCTCCTCCTACTCCTCCTCTCCACCTGCACAGGCTGCAGATCAAAGCTGTGGGACGGCTTCCCAAGCTAAGGGACAAGATGACTTGAATACATGCAATCACTTCCTCATGCTGCACAACCACCCTCAGACCGCAGCACCCCCGACACCACTCCAAGGAGGGAAAGAAAACCAGCACAGAGATTAAGAGCTACAAATACAATCACTGATTGCTTAAAACTACACTCCCTAAAGCTCTACCATCAGTGTTACTCCCCATCCCATGCTGCAGCTCCCCTGAAAAAAAAAATGCATAAAACTGAGCAAGCACTTTAGCACAAGACACTACTGACTAGGTCAGAAGGAAACGGTGCTTTTCTTGTTCCCACTATATCCCTGCCTCCCTTGATCAGATCTGTTTGCTTTTTAGACTACAGTTAATTCAAGGATTTTTCCTTTCTCTGCACAGAACTATGACCTGGAACTCCTGAAAGGTCTTCTGTGTATTTCCAGTGTGAACACTGCTAAAAATAAATAAATAGAATAAAAGAGAAAGAAGAGAAATAGCAGTTTGGTGATGATGGCTGTGATGCATCAAATATCAAACTTGCTTCATTATCATTCCCACTACCATCCAGACAGATTTTGCTATGCATTATCTTACTTTCATTTACTTAGAGAAGAAAAAAAATACATAAAATGAAAGCCATCACGTTACAAGCCAACGCCACGCTGTGCAGTGCTTATCCTCCTGAATAATAACTTGTACCTGCTTTTCTTTCATCTGGCAACAATGCTGGAAGGCCACTGTAAAGCAAATCCCCCTGCCCAAGCTTTCAAAGGCTATGAAAAGATCTGAATGAGAAGAGATCCAAAAAAACCTCTCCCCACTTCAGGGAGAAAGCTTCATCTTCCCCAGCATTGCTCCTTTCAAACTGCAACACTTCCAGTAATCCACAAGTGATTCTTTCATTCTCAGGAACATAAAGTTTACACAACATGAAGAGACAGTTCCTTGCGATTTGTTTAAGCTAAATCCAAATCCAAGCTATACAGTGTTTGAGCAAAAGAAAAAAAGAGCCTCTACATGCTCAGGCTGTCAACTAAAACAAACATATTAACTCCCACAGTATGTATCGGGGAAATTGTGTGGGATCATCTGAGATCAAAGTTTTTTTCTGCATGGCTGCCACACACCTACGTGGCCACTTTATGCTGTAGGAATGCTACCAAGGCAGCGGCTCTCCTGGCACAGTGCTGAAGCCATCGACAAAGACACATACAAGCACCTAATACAGATATTTAATTTTACTGGCATCACACATGGCTATAATTGCATAGTAGAGTCCCAGTCCTGCAGTAGCTTATCCGACTTTTAAATCCAGGCTGCCAGAGTTTTCCACCCCACATTCAATGATAGTGCCTGTAAAACAGCACATGTGCCCAGGAGCAGTACATGGAGCTAATTCAGCTGATAACTCATTTAAAACCATAAAATGGATCACCTCTCTGAACTGACTCAACATTCAGTACCAAAAAAAAAAGATAGAAACATGAGGATGGGACACAGGGAACACCTGGACTTCCATTAGCTGGAGTGACCATGGAGACTCAAGTGGAAGTCAACACAAATACAGGCAGAAATATTTTTTTATTATTATTTTTAACCACAACATTGCTCATCTTTTCTTCCTGTTATCTTTATACATAAAGAGTGCAACCAGCAGTGTCTGATACTTTCACGAAGAAAGCATTAAAATGTTTTACACCAACAGGGCCAGTCACAACTGCTGTGTGTTAGAAGCAGAATGAGGGAAGAATCATCATGTTTTGAGCACAAGCAATACCAGTACTATTGAAAGGGCACGATCACAGGTGCTTGGCAAAGCGCAGCCTTTCTGTTCATGACTCAGCTTAAAAACACACGGCTAAAACCCGCACGAAGGGGCACAGCTGCCAAAGTGTCTCAGAAAACACAGAGGACCTGCAGAAAAGACACGCAGAGGGGGCAGTTACACAATAGTTTTTCTTCGGTGGTAAAACAGACCTTGCTGCTGCGCATCTCCCTGATTCTGCACCGACATCACTGCTTGCTGCCCCTCAGATGTGCTGACAGAACTGTGCAAGGGGCTGAGCAACAAAGCATAACCAAAAAATTAATCAAGGGGGGGAAAACACCAAAGCAAAACCTCCCATGCCCCTAACAAGCTTTACTGATTTTTATACCCAGTTTGCTTTCAGGAGCAAAACTTCACTTTTAATCTTGCTCAGTAGCCCTGAGATGATCCAGTGGATTATCTAGGTTATACAAATCACAGGCATCTATGAGCTCAATGTGAGAGCTCAAAATAGAACTTCTAGAAAATTCCAAAACTATACTAGAGGAAAGCTGGAATATAATTACTTAACTAACCTTATATACCTTACTACAACTAACACAAATACCCTTTTCTGGAATGCCTGGTAGCTATTCATAGGATCAACATAGTCTAAGCTTAACACTTTTCACTACAAGCCTCTCAATAGGCTATTTTTGTTTGCTGTGGAAGTAGGTTGTGTGTTTGAAGCTGAAAACCAGTTCTAACATTCCCCTTATGGCACACTTCAAAATTTAAAGATACCTGTAAAAATCAAAATTTTTCTCATTAGTAAGATAGAGGTAGCAATGGATTTAAATTTCACAGGAGAAAGACATAGAAGCTTTTACATCCAGAGACACTGAGCATTACAAAAAAAAAAAAATCAGTGAATGATCCTCTTATTCACTACAAAGACTTGGTAATATCCAGAAAATAAGTGATGAAAATACTCTCTGAATATGGTACAAAACAGATCCTACAAGATGAAAATAGCACTCTACATCAGTAATAGTACACTGCCATATATACAGAACTAAGTTAAGACTGAACAAGCAATCCTTTTTTGAGGCATTTTTTTAACTTCCGAGTGCTGAACTCCAAACAAAGTGTTTATATGTAATTTATATATACCTCAAGAGATTTCATGCAAAAACACTGGGATTAAAGAATCTGGGGAAAAAACCTGCTGAAATTAAGAAAGGAAACAGAAGTTTTATTAAAGTAGTCCCTCTAAACTTGCACAAAAAAAAAAAAAAGGTTCCCTCCTCATGAAATGAAGTTAGACTGGTGTATTTATTACAATCCATAGTGAAAAGCTGATCTAGTTAAAAGAGGACAATGCTTAAGACTAGCAAGTGAAAGACGTAATGTCACTCAGGGGAAAATGAGGGACAGACACTTAAGATCTCTGAACTGGTAATACTTAAAGGAAAAAAAAAAAAACAACCAAAACCAAATCCACACCTCTCCCTCATCTCAACCACCTTCAGCTTTTACTGTATCTAGTCCAAGCCAAGTACGGAAAGGGTCTGCATTAGGACAATCTCCAAATCTACTGCTATCAACTTAAATAAACTGTTTGCCCAAGTTAAGTAAACTATTTGACAGGAAAACGACTGTCAGAAAAACTGATGTACATCTTTTAGAAGTGAAAATAAGCAGTATGATTTTGATCCTTAAAATAATTGTCACAAGAGGAGTCTGCTTCTGTGGGATACTTCCATGGGTGAGGCTACACTGACATTAAAAGCACCTGATGCACTGAGCCTGTCTTTCTTAACAGTCTTGTTAACACAATTTATTTGTCCATTCTGCTGTTGTACTGTTCTGCATCCCAAGGGGCTAGGAGACAAGAATTTTAATCAGAAATCTGTATTTTTAATTAACTATCACAAATTCAGTAAATATAGAAATCAGTATGCAGTGGAAGTGTCTATCAGTGATACATATCTGACATTGCCCAGCATGAAACACCTATTGGTACAGCCAATATGTTCACTTTCCTACATGAGGAGATGTCAGATTTACCTGCCCACACCACATCTTTACTAAGGAAATATTGGCTGAAAGCCTTCAAAAATCAGGTATAGAAGAATTCAGAATGTAAAAAAGCAGCAGGATATGTGCCAGGAGCTGCATGACCATCAGGAACAGGGACTACAACCTAGCCTGCAGTACGGACTGGGGGCTACACTGCATCTGCTACAGCTTCTCCTGTGCAAGGGCTGAAATCGCAGCAGGGCAGAACTGACGAGGAGAAAAAGGGAGATCACTCCTGGACCATCCTAGCTGGCTGCCTACCACCACTTTCAGAGATGGGGAGATCCCTGCAAGCCTGTGCAGGTGGAGGACTGCACATTGGCAACTCTGAAGATGCCAGCTCCAGAGCTGCACCTCTGAAGAGATGTCAAGCTGATAACACCTCTTGGTCTGCTCCCACAGAAGATCATGCAGGCCAAACGTTAAGTCTTGCTGAAGACTCAGTAAAACTCTGGGGCTGCTACACATACCTAAAAAAAGAATATCCATATTCTGTGCTCAAGCATATAGCATCTGTGAGGATGCTAAAAATGCATCAGAAATTGGATTTTAAAAAATACGTGGGAAAACATCCTGATTAGCCCTGTAATGCTCCAAGTGAATTAATGCAAGAAAATAAGAACCAATGAAAAGCAATCAGGGTACGAATGTGTGTCATGCAAGCATAGCTTTCTCTTGGCACTATGTTAAGATTTCCTTTTGAAAAACTTAATAGACAAAATTGCATACTGCCAAGAAAGGGGGCAGAATGAATGCCATTCTCTACATTGCCTTTTGTATTATTACAAAGGCAATACTATGTGCAGTAGAGAATGTTTCTGGTTATTAAATTTTATGTTTCTATATTCAATGGCATCACATTATATACTTCCTTATTCTGCAATTAACCTACAAAACACAAATTAAATATTAATGAATAAATGACAGTTATTGTTTCTCATAATCATAAAAGGACCATAAATTAAATAAAGCAGATGCACAATAAACAATTTGCATATGATCAAAACAATGTTTTAGTGTTAATGTTTCCTTATTCTAATTGAAAATGTAATTCTGTACTTAAAGGTGTTGTTATTGCATAAAAGTTGGTAAACAATACCATCTTTTCAGCATTACGATTCACTCTCAGCAGGAAGAAGCAAAACAAGCTTTGCTGCTTCTTCCAGCCAAGCCTAGCAGTGCAACGTTGTTTGAAGCTTCACAGAAATCTTCAGTTTGAGACTGTCCAGAGTTCAGTAGGATATTTTCACAGTTATTCCTAGACTATTTCCATCTTCTGTAATTAATTATGCACAATTCCATATCCATATTTTGCTCAGTATTACCAACTCTCCCACACACCCAAAATATTTTCCCACTATTGTACTTTTCAATTAAGGAACTAACCTTAGGCTTAGTAAGAATTAAAAAAAAAACAACCCAAAACCAACACACACACACACAACATGAAAGATAAATACTCAATTATGACAACCTCGTTGCTTTAAGGTCATCACTTTTGTTTCCTGAGGCTTATTTTTATGAGGGGAAAAAAAAAGGTCTGGGACAAAACATTTTTAACAAACTACCAAATGCAGCCAAAAGCCAATTTAAATAGCAGCTGCTTGCTGTTCAGATGTGCAACTCTTGCCATGCTTTACCACGCTGGTCATCAATGTCCACCTTCCACATTGAAAATGACATGGGACACACTGTTCACAAACAAATCTGATTTATGGTTATATTCAGTTGTTCCTGTTACCTGAAATTAGAATTAGAAGCTCATTAAATATGAATACGTTTCAGAGAATGTAGAGGCACTGCATTATATTGATGAAAGCTTCATTAAATTTTCAACGCTATAGCTGCTTCTATATTTGTGAAGGAAGGACACAGAGTAGAAGCAAGTCGGGGCAATTCTCCTTCAGGCAACTTTGCATCTTTCTACTATCCTTAAAAACATATGGATTTTAAAATAAAATGTTGGACTACTAAGGTGTAAAAGAAAGGCAGTATGGCCCATTACTTTCAGTGAATGATTACTTGTCTTGTATACATTTGCCAATTATAAAACCGATATTCAAGAGGGGGGCTAGTAGAACACCAGACACCAGGTTCAAGTGAATCACAGAATAGTCTGGGTTGGAAGGGACCCCAAGGATCATCGGTGAAGAAGTTTATAAAAAACAATACAGTCTCTATGCAGGTTCCAAACTCACTTAATGGCACAATCATCTTTTTGAAATACCTAAAAAGACATTTCCGATACTTTTGTTATTAGGTCTCACCTAGCAAGCAGTAAGACACAATTTCCTGAACACACTGAAATGTAAACCTATCAAAGTCATGCAGTAATACAGCCTTACTTTTACTGCAGAGACTGATGCTAAGACAAAGACCTGTCACAAAACAAACTTGACACAAGCCCATCACCCTGCTACATTTCTAGTATTATTATCAGGAAGTCTTAATTAAAATCTCCTTATGTGAAACCCAAGCTACATGAATTTTCATTTTTGCAATTCTTCCGAGCAGTCTGATCCCTCTTGTGGTCATACTCAATGATATAAATGTATTATATCTCTCCACATTACATTACTGGTTTCCTTTGGGAAAAAAAAATAAATAAAAAAACAGGCTTATGCAATCAGGCCGTTGCTCAGCTCCTCCCCATCCACTCCCCTCCATATCCATTACCTTACGTCAACCAAGTCAGGCAGCGGGGTTGAGGCCTCAACACCATGTTACTCCTAACAAGCCTGCACAATAAATGACCTGGGCTTTACGTGTTCTCCTTACACTTAATGCTCACGGCCTACCAGGAACTGAGATGTAAGGTTGCTCTTTCAGCTTGTTCGGAGTGCCACATCTTTCAGCCCTCTAGATGGGCAATGCCCAACTAACATGCATGCAGACAATGCCGGTTTATCCTCAGACCTTGTTTATTCTGCCCTGTTAAAATCCTGCTTCAACAAGTTCCCTCCCGCTCCTCCCCCCTTGCAGTTTTCTTTGGCATGCATAGTCTGCATTAAATAACTGACCTTCTCAAAACCACCATGAGGTAGTATTATCCCCACATTACCAGATAAGGAAATTAAGCCACTATAATTAATGCCTGAAGCATGCCTAAATTTCACATTCCTGATTTGAATGTGACTAGCATTAGCACTCCATAGGATTTCCTCTGCTCAAAGCACCGCTCCATCAGAGCCCGGGGCAGTTGCAAATGGCCTATACTTAGGCAGAGAAGTCCAATGGGCATGGCCCGAAACACAAACACTCCAGGTTCTGCTTCAGCCCAACAAGGGAAGGCAAGGCATGAGCATGCCAACCCCTTCCACATCCTTCCTTTCAGCCCTGACCAAGACTTTTTGATTCAGGCACAGACTCCTCGCTCAGCTAATTCTCATTCAGACGCCTACATGTCTCCCTCACCACACATGTAAGCAAACACACAAATGCTTTTTTTCTTCCCTTTACACACCACTACCACATTTCAAAGTTTCCACAGAGCCATAAGATGCTTCCCAGTCACACACTCCTTGCAAAATGAAGACTCCTTTCCAAAGATCTGTCCTTCAGTAGCAAAGGTCCCCACATGGGTTTTATGCAATTTGAGTTCCCTAACCTCACCCCAAGGAACAGAGCTCCAAGCAGGCTGTTCCACTTATATGTTCAGAAATGCCCATGTGGAGACAGAAAGCTCTGACCACATCTGGTGTTCCATCCTAGATTACCTTTCCTCAAAACCAAGCAGATAAGAGACATCACAGATTTGTTTAGAATACTTTTAGGCCAGGTTTTGTTGCAAGACTGGAAAGAAAAAGGTTCAAATACAGTAATTCTATACAAAGCATCTCTAGCTACAAAATCCCTCCAATCCTGAGCAACTAGTAGAGTTCACAGTAACATCACATCATTCTGACATTACCCTCAGCACAGTTAACCGCTCTCTCTCCCTTTACAGAATACAATCATAGCCCAAAACTGAAAATAACTTCTCATCTTTTTCCTGGAGAAAGGGGATGTTAGGGATTTAAACATCTCCAGTACAGAGTACATTAGTCATAGGCTTATCAGACTACTCAACTGTCACCAACAGTCTTTCCTAACACCATCCAGGGTATGCAAGGACTATTTTTTTTGTTTTGTCTTTTAAAGCCTGCAGACAGCTACTCCCAGAACATGAAGATTTCAATTTCAACAAGGCTATTATTCATATACTCAGCCTAAAGATTATCTAGTTGTTAATTACACCTACAGATTGTTCAGCTCCTAATCCCCACAAAAGACACCAATTCTTTATTAATTTTTTTTTCCAGAAAACACATGACACGTTGTAAGTAAGGATGAAAACACATTAAATGTTAGTTTGTCGGTACTTGTCTGGGACCAGAGGTCTTCCTCCTTCACCCTGGCTCTGCTAGCAGCTCTTGTGATACATCTAACCTCAGTGCCAAACTTTCCTGCCCAATTAGGCCTCACACTTCCCATTCTGGCTCAGCAGTCTTAAGGAGTCAACATTAGCCCAACCACTCCCCTGTCTTTTGCTGTCTAGGAACATCAGTTGTTCTCTGCCACCCTGGCAAAGAGACCGACAGCCTGGATGCATTGCTTGCCATTAATAAGAATTGAGGAACAGAACATTCTTAGGGCTTGGGAACTTTTACCCAAAAAAAAAAAAAACCCCAAAAACCAAAAACCAAACCCCAAACAAAAAAAAAAAACACCACACCACCAAAGACACCAAGCCCCCTCCAGAAAAACCTCTGTTCCTCACTGTGCCCCATCCCACTCTCAGTACTTACCTTCCTCTACAATGTTAAATAAGTTGTCAGGCTCACATTAAGCCCAGAATCCTGCAAATGCTTACACAAATAATTTAAGCAAGGTGCCAATCACTGAGGCTAAACTGTTGGAACAGCAAAAATCACTGTCAACATCTTTCCCAATTTGGAGCCAAAATATTTATCCGACAACTCACTCATTGTTCCTTTGTGGCAGAAGCATCATTCTCACTTCTCTGAAATTACCTGAATTCCTCACAAAAAACCCTGCAAGAATTTCCTAATACATTCTTGAATCCCTCCATATGTATTATATTCAAAGGAAGAACAAGGTCGAGTATCATTTTCAGTGCATCAAAAATTGTTCTTGGCTATGACATTTAAGTCTGATTTTGTCATATACAGCAGCAGTTCCTGATAAGCTCTTTTATCGGATCTGGTCTTGCTAAACATTTTTAAAATTAGAAAAAAAAAAGTAGATGTCATTATAAAATTTAATTAACTCTTAGAACAGCTATTTATTACTTACTACAGCCACAGTAGTCTTTCTATAAAGAAACATCCACTGTTTCCTGCTTTTCATTAAACCAAAGACAAAACTGGCAACATGAAGTGCCCACCACAAAAGCTCAGCACCTGCCTGTCCCTTATCCTGCTCTTATTAGGGATGCTTTTATTTTTTTAAATTTCTTAACTTCCTAACCAGACATGAACACCTGAGTACTCCATTTCCAAAACAGTAACCCAGTTTCCTCTTCAAACTTTACCTTCAGTTTTCCTGGGGAAAGAAAAAAACCCAAACCAACAACCAATAGCCCAAACAAAGAGCGTACACATGAACACAACTTCTGAGTACTCTAAGAAGACACTTTCAAACCTACTCTGCTGTGAATTTACTATTACCAAGACCCCCTTTTTTAAAATTACTCAGAAATATATTTGTTTAATTTCGTAAATTTTAAACCTATGCATATTGCTCATTAACATTTGGCAGCTAACAATCACATTAAGCAAGTCAAATGTCCTTCCTCACAAACCTCACAGAATTATTAGCTTGAATTAGAAAGCAGCAGATGCAATTAAAAGGAAAAAAATAAAATAAAAGAATACAAACCCACCCAATATCAAATTGTTTAAAAGGTCATTGTGTTTGTCTTCTTCTTGAGACACTTATTTTGACCATAGAGATTTACCATGCCTGTGTCGGACCATGACATTTACCACACTAAACCTTACAAAGGTAAACTCAACAAAAAGGGTCAAGCATATCTGAGGATTCCTCAAGCTGGGTACTCAAACCCATTAGCCATTTTCAGGAGTGCCAGGCTGCAATTTTAACCAGACTGAATTTTCAGACTCAAGGAGAAAAGAATTCACTTTTCGATATAACAATTGGAGACCTGGATTACAAATAACTGCTTTCCTTTTGCCAAGGTTACATTCCAGACGAGAGCTGCAACTTAAATTTCCAAAAAGTACTTCCGAGGAACAAAGAGTAGAGCTCTGCCAAGCAGACAAAAAGTATTACTAAGCAGACATACCAATCAATAGCTCAACGGAGAAGATATTTTCTAAATACATCAAGTTTAAAAAAAAAAATCAAGTATTAACACCTCTTCATTAGGAGTATTAAGACCATGATTCAGAGTCGAATTTAAAAGCAAATATTCATGGTCAAAACTCAATGACAGAAGGAAGCAAACCTCTTGGGTGTTTCAGCAGTGATTTTATCACCTCCCATGACTAACTTGGAGAGACTTTGGAAAAATAATGGGACAAAAGAGAATCCAGAGAGCACCTAGTCTCAATTAATAAAACCAGAAGTAACCCCAAAAAGTCAAAGATAGATGACCTAGATTTTTATTCCCTAAGTCAGGAAAAAAAAAAACAACTTTATTTCTGAGGAGTACATTCCACTTCAAAAAACAAGAAAAAAAAGAACTTTTGCTTCTTCCTTTGAGATGCAGGCAATCCATGATTGTGCAACTATTACCAACAAGCACCAGTTAACCTAACCATGGTACATGTGACAAACTTCAGTAAAAACCTCCCTTAAGTGTCTCCACAACTCATCCAGAAAAAAAAAAAAAAAAACCCAAGGAAATTCAGAGAGATAAACTGTTTGGAAATAAATACATTACCTAGTTTGCATTGGTTATCTCCCCAAAGCAAAGCAGGGTTTTTAGTACCACACTGAATTCCTGTTCTGATTGAGATTTTCAGCTTTATGTAGTCCCAATCTGCTTTAGTCCACCAAGACTGATTATGCTTGTCATGCAAGTAAGGATCTACCACTCAGAGTACAGACAAGATGTAGCAAGAGTAGCAAGAAAACAAGACTAAGAGACAAAACAAAGCACTTGCTCTCGCAAATAATACAGTTTTTTGAGCATGCAGCTTGACAGAAGAGCACAAGCTAAACTAACACTGCCACAAAAAGGACCTTCCTTCAACCATATTCCTGCCTCACTTGCAGACACACATTCCGACAGATTGCCTCGAGCCACCTCTGATGCCAGTCAAACCTCTCACAAGCCACATCAACTCACTAATCCTGTACAAACACCACCGCATTAACCTATCAAAAAATGTCTTATTTTCTGCCAGGTTAGCAAACTGGATCAGCTCCAAAGGTCCAGTAAATACCAGAGCCTGGTAGCACTTTTCTTTGTGCTACTGCCTGTTCACAAGTCCCACACCTACACATGCATTTAGATGGATCAGCCAGCACCACTCATGCTGTTTGCACTCAGGACCCTACACCTCAGCTTCTGTATGAATAAGAATCCAGTGACCTACATCACAGCCAACATATGTCACAAATGACAGCCCTGAACAGAGTATCATTGCCCTTGTATGGCTTGCATTTAAGATCCTTTCTGTAAGAAAAAAAAGCTTGCTGAATAAAATTCAAATATGAATTTAAGTACCCAATTTCCATATGCCAAGTCAAAAGTCTGACAGATCCTCACTGCCTACCTGTGACTTCCTCACTCAAATTCACTTGGGTGAAATACAGTTTTATGTTATTTTCCACAATCTCCAGGGCTTCCCCCCCATCTTAGAAGAAAGGCATTTTCTTGAACCACACTGCAGAGAAGAATGCAGCAGGAAGCCAAGCAATCCTTTCACTTGGAAGGAGTTTAAACAAGAAGATTCCAAAGTTTTTTCCAACTCCAGCCCCACGCACTGGCACGAGACCCCACTCCCCTGAATTCACCAGGGATGTTCCTACTTCCAACTCCTGGGGAATTTGACAGCCACAGGACTCCAAATGCTCCTAACATTAAAATAAATACGCAAATAATGAAACCTCTGTTTCTTCATTTTAGCAGCTGCTAGCACCGCAATTAGAGTTCTCGGAGGATGCACTTACCCCCTAATGAATCCCTGGAACAGCCATAACAGGGTGCAGGGCAGATTACAGAATCCCCACAACACAGCTCGGTGAATTGATGTCTCCCCTGAGCAACACAAAGCTGGGCCTAGAAATAGTAAGCGTTGTTATGCTATCTTCATTGTGAAACCTTATTAACAAATTAAATGAGAAATAAGCACATCTCCCTCTGGGAAAAGGGGGGAAAAAATAAAGACCCTAGCCACCTTTCCATAAGTCTCTTGTAGACAGGAAAAAGACACCAAAAAGCTTATTACAGAGCAAGTTCTACTATTTGCACCAGCGTGTGAACAAACTCAAAAACACTACAGCAGCTGAACTCAAGCTTATCAGTTTCCGGTGGATGTTGCTACCTGTGCCCCTCTCTCCCAGAGGTGTCAAGCACAGGAAAGATACTCTGCAGAGACAGCACAAGCTGGTGTGACAGTAGACAGGAAAGGGAGTTTCTTTGCTTTTGCTGGTCTGCAGACACCCATGTTTTCCCCTCCCTACATGTCAGGATGGGTCACAGGTAGCTGGAGCAGCAGGACTGACTCTGAAGAGTTTTACACGCCAGTTTCTCTCCTCCCTACAGAAGGTAGTGGGACAACAAAGCTGAACCAGCAGCCCCAATTAGCTACCTTTTTTTACTTCTTTTGCATCTGAGTGTTTGAGGCCATATGGTCCAAGTTTACAGCCAATGGTAAATTTATTTAGCCAGTCCTGTTCACAGTAACAATTTTAACATTCTTTTAATGAAGTTTCCAGTGGATGCATTTTCTTCCTTTTTTATGTAAGTACATCAGTGGGATATGCTAAACCTGTCTCCTAAAACTGAACACAGGCAATGAAATCCAAGCAGGCTGAGTAAAAGATAATTCATGGTCTCAAATGAAGCCAGGTGGATTACAACTCCATTGGCAAGCACGCACACAGCATCTGTACACTCTGAAAAGACATTAGGAACTGTCTGAATAATCAAAAATTGTCATGCATGCACAAAGGCTTTTGAATATAATTCTTGAGAGTGAACTTTCAGAAGAAAGCAAAGCCATCAGAGCACCGCAGAAACTAATGTACTGCAGAACTTAATCAAGCATTACTTGATTAGACACACTTTCCCCTACACAAAAGCATCTTTAAAGCCAAGTATCTGACACCTTGAATATCTGTTATACTTAAGAAAATAAACTTTAAAAGACATTCATTACTCTTGAACTGAACATTTCCATACTAAGCCCCATCCTAGAACAACTTTTAACTGCTAATTTGTCATTCTCTCCCTCCCAAAGACAGGGAAGATTTATAGTGGAAAAGGTTTATTTAACATTACTCTAATGCCAAAAACACATGGTATTACACTTTTGGTGATATCAGTCAAGATGCAATAACCACAGAAAATGAAATACTAAGAAATACACACACACTTTAAAACTATTCCTGTAATCATGAGGTTTGGCATGGTTCCACTGGAATAAGCTGCCATGGAAGCCTAACTTGAAGGATGTTTACAGCCAAGACCCAATGTCCATTTTCAGCCTCCAGCACTCATCTGCCTATCCCTTATCTCCACCGCAGCACTGCTGTGCTTATCAACTGCTGATCCTTGCTCTGCCCCAACGGGACAGAACGTGTTCTGGAGCCCCACTGACCACAGAGGAACTGAACATGGCAAATATGCCACGTTAGGAGAAAGTCACTGTGAGTTCAAGAGTCAAGCACATTGACATAGGAAGATATGCAAAGGACAAAGGAGGAGAAACGTTATCTGCATGGTTTGGTGCTAAGGTCCGAAAAGAATTTGTTGGCAGAGTTTAAGTCACTGTACAAGCGAGATGAAGGACAACACAAGTACTGTACCACATGGTATCTATCCCAGATGAGAGAGATTTAATTTAAGTAGGGTGAAAAGAAGAATAAACAGCCAAACCTCCAAAGCACAGAACTCCATAGCAAGAAGAACATTCACCTTGTGCATCTTGAAAAAAGGACAAACGGGACACACAACGCCAAACAAGTTCTCAAATGCTTTGAGATCAACTTCACATAGGAGGTGAAAACACAGAGGAAAAAAAAAACATACAGTGAAAAGCAAGAACAACTTGGATGACAGGAAGCATAAGAAACGCTTCAGAAGGGCAAAACAGAGAGCCACAAAATAAAGAACATGAACAAATGGGAAACCACAACCTATCTGAAACCCAGGAGAAAGGTGTGAAGTTTAATAAACAAACAAACAATCAATCTCTGCTAGCATGGGTCCTTTAATGATTCAAAACATTCTGCAAAAGTACAGATCCCTGTAGGTGATAACTGTGCTGGTCAGTGTTAACAACATAGGAAAGATCAAAGTATTGGGAAAGAAAATACTAGAAGGCAACACGAAAATATTCCTTAAAATCACTTTCAGTGAAAGAAAGATCAGTTAGAGTAGGAGTGCGTTAACCCAGTATTGCTGGTGTCATCTAACGGATGACACCAGAGCATTTGGGGAGGTTTCTGCATCAATCTTCACCAAGACAGACTAATCAGCTAATGTAGCTGATATCACTGCAAAAAGAGCAAGAACACAACCTAGAACTGGGAAACACATTAGAGAACCTGCTCTGAACTTCCCCAGCCAAAGTCAAGACTCTGAATGTGCCATGCATCTTCATCTGCAAACTTCAAACAGAAGCATAAGAAAGGCAGTATGCTTCTGCGGACAACTTAATGAGCTTACATGAACCTATGGACTGTATTCAAGGGTTACAGCATTAGAAGAGTACTCCAAGGTTTTCAAATCTGGTAGACAATATTTACCCTTTGAAACACTGAGAAAGGCAGTTATCAATTGAGAGAGCAGAGATGACTTCAAGTTCCAGCAGCCTGAGGAAGGGCAAAAGCACCTGCCTCTGAAGAGCAGGAAAACGAATACACAGGGAATCGTGGACCAGTCAGGACTACTCACAGTCCCTGGGAAGATGCTGAAATAAATAATCAAACAATCTGTCTACTGCCTATTTCAGATAATAAAGCAGATAAGATCACACAAAACAATTTGTTAAGAACAAATCATATCAAACACATAATTTCCTCCAACGACACAGTAACAATGTAAGTAGCAAAACAGCAACTAGAGGCAGTATAGTTTTAGTTTAACTGGACTTTTGACACTCTTAAATTGACTGTCTTATAACCTGAACAAATACAGTATATACTGAAGTACCGAGAGATGATTAGAGTCCTATACCCTGAGATAAGATATCATTTCAGTCCAAGAGAAAACAGGTAGCAAGCACATTCATAGAGCTCTAATATTTTATCATTCACCACTGTGACAAAAAGTAACTGGGTGGGGAGGGAAAGGTTATTCAGTAAGCAGCTTGCCATATGCATCTCCCTATTTTGCTCTGCCTCACTTTGTAACAAGCAACATCTTCCAGCCAACGTCTTGCCACAGATTATATACCATAAAGCATCGGGTCAGAATGGTCACTTTAACAGAATACACAAATCCAAGACAGTTGCAATCACTTTAACGGAAGGAATCAGAATCCAAAGTCACTTAAGTGCAAAAATCACATGAAGTAATACACACACTGACAGAGCAAACAGGTAAAAACAGCAAGACGCACAACACAACATGGAAGGTCAAGTTAAACACCATTCTGACAAGAGACAACTGTGTGGTAAAGTGCTAAAGAGTCTGGGGTTTATGCTGTCCATAAACAATACATATCACTACAAAAAATAAAAACTACATAAAAATTCATAATCCTCCTGAGATATCTGAGGATCAGGTATCATTTGAAAAACAAATGAAATAATTTTTACTCTGTACTCTAAGCACTGCATCCCATTCCAGAAAAAACACAAACCAAGATGAAAAAGCCTGAAGAAAAGCAATTCAAATAGCCCACAAGTGTGTATTTAAAAAAAAAAGCCACCCACAAAACCAAAGACAAAACCAACACACCACACCAGTGAAGAGAGGAGACTGAAGGGACGGCATTTCTTAAGTGTAGAAAACATCAAAGAGAAAAGTGACCCACTTCAACCTCATCAAGATGGAGAGTCCTTAAGTACAAACAAAACCAAAGAAATACAGAGAAGCTACTTACACAGTGACTTCGACTCTACACTCAAACATGTGTTTTAAAGCAGTGGTACCCAGTTGCACAGACGCCCTTTGCTGGGAAGGCAAAAGAGGGGATGAACAGACCTTGCTGGGTCCAGGTTAATGTCAGTATGGGTGGGTCAGCATACCCCTCCCCCAGCAAGCACCCTGCTGAAATACCTGCTTGGCTCAACCACACATGGATCCAGCCTTTGATAAAACATTTACCAAATGCAGAAGCGCAAACAACAAGAGATTGGGATGGGGAGGAACACAGGCAGTTGTCACGCAGCTGGGAAGAAACAAGGAAAGCAAGGTAAGAACATCAAGCCCATATACAGCATCAGCACCTGGATCCAGTAAAACACAAAAGCATGACTAATTTTCTCAAGCAAAGTTCATCTACCAAAAAAACCCCACTGAGAACTAAATCAGGAGACCAAACTGAAACATGCTGTCCTCTACTGGATGTGGCTCTGGATAAGCTTGAAAGCAGAGAACCAAGACCACCAGTTCTTTGATCTTCACTGGACGAGAAGAAGGAAGCCTAATTTTCAAGCTGCACAGCCTTGCCTAAATGCAGCTGCTACCTTTTGAACTCCACCAAACTCTTCGTTTCAGCATCAGCTAGTGAAACAGTCACCAAAGGGACACTCCTGGTGCTGCCTCTCCTCCACCATCACTACCAGATCATCTGCTGCTCTCCCACATCCCTTCTCTTGTGTCAACAGAAGTGCTGGAGTAGCTGTAGAAAACAGGATCAGGGAACTGGATTAAAGCTAATGGGTTTTGCTAAGAAAATAATATAAATCCTTTGTAGCAATCCAGGTCCTTCAGGTTGTTTATTTGCAATGCTGAATCGAGTTTTGTACAGCTTCTAAGTCTGTTTTGGCTGTAATTCACGTGTAGATTAAAAATACATGTGATAAGAAAGATAAACACACACACACAAAAACACCAAACGTCACACCAGACAGTGCTGCTGCAGTATGAGGCTTCTCCTGCGTATATCTAGAAGGAATTTATTAGACCCCTTAAAGCTTCCACACTAACGATCTTCAAAACTGAAAGCAAATGAGCTCAGACTACAAATGACTTAAATCTGCTTCAGCAGCAGAGGGACAGAGGAATATTTAAGTGTTCGTTTTTGAGGAAAAGGCAAGTCACAACTTCCAACGCACAAAGGTACCGAACAAGTGAACGCCACCAGTACAGATTCCCAAGAGTTTTTCTACGTTTAAAACATCACCAAACCTTCATACAAATCATTCCCCACTCAGGAGGTTTACGCCAACAAAAAAACTACACTAGAACAAATCCACCTTGGGGTTTTTTCCCCTCAATTACCCAAACAGTGTTACGTGAGAAGTGCTGAAACTGACGAGACGCTGCCTGTTTCGTACCCCGAAGCCTCCCACGCCTCCGGGACAGAAGCCGGTACCAACCCGCACACTGGCTGCGCCGAGTCCCGTGTGTCCCCGAGCACTTCAATGCCGAGACGCAGCCGAACGCAGCCCGCACCGCGACCCAGCCCCTGCCCCGGAGCGGGACCACAGCCCGCAGCGGTGCCGCCGGAAGGCAAACGGGGGACAAGTGGGGACCCGGTGCCGCCTGGCAAACGCGAGCCGGGCTGGAGAGCGACCCACCCCCAAACCGGCCAGGACAGCGACCTAGGGGCCCCCGCAGCGGAGCAGCCCCGGGACGGGGCGCCTCTCCCCGCACCGTGTCCGGCTACTCCCGGCCTCCTTCCGAGCGGGACGGCGGCCTCACTCACAGCGTGTGCCCGCAGACATTGACCATCAGCTTCAAGGAGGGGTTGCGGTACTTGGTGGTCTTGCATCGCGGACAGCCCAGGTCATCCATGGCTGCGGCAGCCCCCCCCTCCTTTCCTCCCTCTCCTTCCTCCCTCTCTGCTTGCTCCTGCGCCTTCCGCCGCGCGGTGCAACTGCCAAAGGGACCCGCCGGAACCGCCCGCCGCCCCGCGCGTTCCGCCTGCCTTTGGGGCCCGGCTCGGCTCGCTCCGAACCCCTCCCGGCCCCAGCCACCGCCGGGCAGAGCCAGCCGGCGGCGTGGACCGCTGGGGAGGCCAGGCCGAGCAGGTACGAGCCGCCCCAGGCAGCGCCTGCCTGGGG
>VXBZ01009180.1:220157-246654 GCA_013399135.1 Heliornis fulica
CCGGCCCCGCCGCAGGCCCCCGCCTCCGAGCGCCGTGGCCGTTTACTCCCCGTGGGGCGGGAGAGCGTCAGCCCGCGCCCGGACCGGGGCTCCGCGTCCTCCCTCTCCCTGCGGGCGGAGGGGCCGCGGCGGGGGCTCGGCGCCGCGAGGCGGGCAGGTGGAGGTGACCTCCCCGCTCCCCCCGCCTCCCTCCCCGCTCCTTCCTCCCGGAGCAGGGACGGGAAGGGAGGGGAGAAGCGGGAGAGGAGGGGGAAGGAAGGGAGAAGGGAGGAAAGGAGGGAAAAAAGCGGCGGCCGGCGGAGGGCCCCAAGGCATTTCTCAACCAAGGGCGCGATTGTGCCGCCGCGGCCCCTTCTCCGCGGGACACATCAAAGGGCGAGCGGCCGAGGGGGGGAGGGAGCGACCGAAAAATGCGGTTGAGGGCGGACCAGTCAGCAAAAAAAACCCGGCGGAGCTTCGGGCGGAGGGGGCTCGGCCGGGAAGGGGGCGGCCCCGCGGGGCGCGGCACAAAGGGTCCCCTCCCGCCGCCGGGCACAGCCTGAGGTGCCTCAGCAGGCACCTGGGGGCAAGCGCGGGTCGATCCCCGGTGGGGCCTCCCCACTACCCCGGGCCGGGAGCAGCGGGGTCCTGGGGACGGCAGGCAGAGGCCGGGAGGGTCGGGCGGCGCTTCCCGGCCTGCTTTCACCTCCCGCGGCTGCCGCCCGGCGAGCTACCAAATGGCTGCGGCCGGTCTCACACGTGTGGGCACCGTGGGCCGGCGGAGGGGAGCCCCAGGCACGGGTCTAGAAAGGTGGAAGCTCAGATGAGGCACCCGCGTCGAATGGTCAGGGAGAGGGGTTTTATTTCCACATCTGTAGTGCAGTCTGTAAAGCTTCTCAGCGAGCAGGTGATTAGATGTGCCGGTCGTTTCTTGAGAAACCTCGCCTTTGAAATTCTTTTAAAGTGCTTTGCAACGGCAAAACACTGAAAAAATAATGCAGAAAAACTTGTACAAACTGTATCAAAGCAAGGAGTCTTTGGTGCAGAGCTTGCTGGCACGCGTGGTAATGCAATGTCATCTCTCTGTCTTCTCCCATAGTGAGTCAGATGGCAACCCTAGCACAGAAGATGAATCCAGTAAGGGGCAGGAGGATTTATCTCCCCATCCACTCTCCAGCTCATCTGACGCTGTTACAAGCCTTAGCCTTCCTGGCCACATGGAGCCTGTCTACATGCAGCAGCTTGGAAACACTAAAATAGCCTTGAGCTCATCTGGTGTCTTGTTGAATGGAAACCTCGTGCCTGCCAGTACCTCTCCTGTCTTTCTCAATGGTAGCTCTTTTCTTCAGGGACCCAACGGTGTCATTCTCAATGGACTCAGTGTGGGGGCTTCGCAGACGGTTACCTTAAATTCACCCAAAACCACATCAAGTGTTGTGAGCAATGGGGTGTCCATTACTGACATACTGTCGTCTTCATCAGAAGATGTTAAAGACTTCAAACTTCTTCAGGCTTCAGTTCCCAATGCTGCAGCAGCCACATTCAGCCCTAGCAACATCCCAGTCTCATTCCCAGGATTGATACCAAGCTCAGAGGTGAAAAGGGAAAGCGTACAAACTGCTGCCTCCCAAGATGGAGGCTCCGTAGTTACTTTTACTGCTCCTGTCCAAATAAACCAGTATGGCATTGTCCAGATCCCCAATTCAGGAACAAATGGCCAGCTGCTGAACGGAAGCATCGGCTTTTCTTCTCTGCAGCTGCCTCCAGTTTCTGTGGCAGCTTCACAAGGTAAAAATGTTGTCTCTTACAGCAAGAGGTATGAAAGAAGGTTGGGATTGGGCATTTTTAGTGTTCTAGAAGCTGTTGTACTTTTCTTCCAAGGTACCGAGATTGTATCTCGGTCACAGCCACATGCAGTACAACAAGTAATACCTTTTGCCTCGCTTTACAACGGGTTATGCTCGTGGGCAGATTGTTATGTCAGGCTGAGCTGTTCTCCTAAGAGAAGAAAAGGAGATCTGGTATGTTACACCCCTTTCATGTTGTTCTCAGAAACGTGTGATACTAGTCTTCACAAATATCCGTAAATTTTGCACGTTTCACTAATTCAAAATAGTCCCTATTTGCCCTTGAATTCTTTTAATGAGAAGCTTCATAAAAATGAAAGTTGTGGCAGCTGGAAATTGTTACTGTTGTTCTTGTGGTGGTTGCTTTGCTTTTTTGTTTTTCTAAACAAAGCATTTCATAAAAATCAATTTTAAAATGCTATAGACACCACAAGACCAAGCAGTTACGTTCATACATTTTCTGTCGTATAATTAAGAAAGATTGAAGTGCGAGGAAACAATAGAAAATGCAATAGCTTGTAGATATAAAATGCAAGGGGATTGGGATAAAACTGCCCTCGCTCCAAGGGAAATATGTCATCGCAGGTTCATGCGCCAAGTGTGCAGGCTCCTCCCAGAGTTTGCTTTGTAGTTTGTCTTAACATACCATAGACTGAAACTTGGAGCCAGCCAGGAAGAATCCTGGGGAACACGAGCCTAGTTCTGGATCCTTGTTTTGAAGCAGGTCGGTTGTAAAGCAGCCATGAACAGCTTTGTTACTCATTAGCTACTGTGTCTTTGGTTATGAAAATGATTAAACTTGAATGAGTGTCTGTAGTTTCAAGAATCATGAGAATTATAATGAAAATTAAACTGTGCTCATGTTGGTTTATTTGACTCAAACGTGTATAGGGAGTGGATTGTTATTGCTGTTAAAGTAAGACGGAGAGGAACACTGAAGCCATACAGAGTGCACAATTAAAATATCTTAAAATGTGGCACTTGCAGTCACTGGAATTTATTATAGTTTAGCCAAGATGAGAAAGAGAAGACATTTAGTCTGAATAACATCTGTAATTACAAAAGCCATTTCATCTGCATGCTCCAAGGCATAAACTGACAGCCAGCAAAGGTGAGAAAGTTGTGTCCCTTTAGTATGGCACTATTGTATTTTAAAGTCCTAAAACACAGTACGTTCCTCTCTGAACGTTTTCCCCATTGTTGAAAATAGCAATTCCTACTGGAGAGTGATCCACCATATGTCTGGAGCAGAAAAAATTCAAGATTCATATTTGCAGCTTTGACTTTTCTTGTTTAAGGGAAGGATAGCTAGCTGCCTATTCCAAGTGCAGTGTGCTGCAGGCTATTTTAAGTAACCTATACTACTTGCCAGGTAACTTCAAGTTGCCCCACTTCATTCTTCTAGTTTACACATGTGAATAAGCTCTTCTAAAGAATTGTCATCGATTAATGAAAATGAATGGGGAGCTAAAACATTGTCCAGGTGAGAAATGCATCTTCAGTGCTGTTCTGAAAATTTCAGATCTCTTCAACTGTAGCCTCTTAAAATTATAATTAAACTGCTTTTGAGAAAGAGAGGTTTATGAAGTAGGAGCCAGTCCCAGGAACCATTATATTTTATTTTAGGGATTATTATAATAGCAACTTAATGGCATATCCAGTAAAACCAGGTTCGGGTCATCTCTGGCCACCGCTTCTTGCTTTGGCTAGCAACAACATCACATGAGCAGTGCCATGGCTTTCAGCAAGGGTTGGCAGTCACTGGGTGACTTTACATGGTGTGATGGATGAGGCAGGGTCAGGCTTTTAGAAAGAGATATGAGGAAAGCATGTGAAAGGTAGTACTAGGTAACACATCTGGGTGCCCAACAGACTACCTGGTTAACCCAATGGAAGTTACTGGGGCTTGATGTTTTCTCTGCAGCTTGGCTCAGGTAGGCTCTGCCTGGTTGTAGCGGATTTCATGTGATGTGACTCCAGTCCCCACACACAAGCTGTAGTCTGTCACTGAACTATCTTTAATAGCTTTTCATGCTTCTATTCTTAGATAGAAATTGAGTGGTGGCAACTAGCGAAGGCCAAAGCACGTTCATTATAATCACGTGGCTGGGGACTGTTTGCTCCTTAACGAGAGTCTGAAATATACCTCATATACCAGAACTTTTTTTTTCTAGAAGCAGTTTCTATTAACAGCTTTTACTTCTTCATACCAGATTTTCTCTCACCTGTTATAAACAATGCTCTTTTGTGTTTCTTGAAACATGTATACTGCAAACACAAAAAAAAGGCTAAAACATCTTAACAAAATGCATGCTCAACTCTGACAACTATAATATGTTTTCCTCTCTTTTGCCTCCCTTTCTCTAGGTAACGTTTCAGTAAATCCCAGCACATCTGATGGAGGAACTTTTACGACTGAATCATCAACAGTACAGCAAGGAAAGGTTTTCTTCAGCCCCCTCGCTCCGAGTGCAGTTGTTTATACGGTTCCCAATTCAGGCCAGGCAGTAGGCTCTGTCAAACAAGAAGGACTAGAGAGAAGCCTGGTGTTTTCTCAGTTGATGCCAGTCAGTCAGAACACACAACTAAATGTAAACATGTCTTCTGAAAATATATCCAGTGGAGGACTTCAGTCCCTGGCCTCCTCATTAGTGAATGTAACACCCTCACATAATTTTTCCCTCACACCACCAACTCTTTTAAATGCTGCAGAACTGAGCTCTGGTATCTCGGAGAGCCAGTCCATGTCGTCACCTGTGACCAGTACCTCTACCGTGATATCTATCAGCAACACTAACTATGCAACCCTCCAGAACTGTTCCCTCATTACCAGTCAAGATCTGCTGTCCATTTCTACAGCACAGCCCGCGCTTGGAGAAATAATTTCTACAAGTGGAGACCGTGTCAGCCACCCCTCTGCACAAGTCCATCAAGATTTCGTCAGAGAGCAGAGGTTAGTTCTGCAAGCTGTACCCGAAGTCAAAGAGAATTTCATACCTAATTCTGAGAGTAAGTCAACTGGCAATTTAATGATGCTGGATTCGAAATCCAAGTATGTTATGAGTAACATGGTTGAGACGGTTTGTGAGGAACTGGAAACGGACAAAAAAGAACTTGCCAAACTGCAGACAGTTCAGATGGATGAAGATATGCAAGACTTGTAATTTTTTTTTTTCTCTTGCTTTCTGTTTTAATAGATGATAAGTCTCCTCTTGAGGCCCTAACAAGCACCAAATGGGTTGGTTTTTTTGTTGGGTTTTTTTGTTTGTTTGGTGAGTTTTTTTCATGTAAGGAAAACAGAAGAACGTTTAAATGATCTGAATCGATGTACAGAGGAATCCCCAGCAATGGAATTGTGTTGCCACACTTGGCTTGCAAGCAGTATTCTCTTTTAAACAGATTAAAGGAGAAAGGAAACACCAGGGCAAGTACCGAGCAAATGGGTACAGATTTGGCTAGGAAATACTACCCTGATAATTTAATTATACTCTTCTTAGTACAACATAACTCTCTCAACAGTAAGTATACACTCCTAACTTTAGATAGGAAATAAGAATCTCGCTCCAAAAAGGTAGAAACGATGACTTCGTTTTTGCTGTTTACTTCTAGTCCATGGGCATTGAGAAATTTGTAAGGAACTCTAGACGATACCTCAACAGCTACTTTTACGTTGTTTGAGGTTAAGAAATGAAACAGAATCCTGAGTACTATTGTTACTGCTGTGTTTGCTTTTTTTTCCCAGCAGATTTGCATTCAAACCAAAAATCTCGCATCAAACATTTACAGGTTTCTAAGTGCTACAGCTAGCACTTTTGTTAGTGCACCAGAAAAATGCATCATTTGAAACTCTAATTATGCAACTCAGAAGCTTTCTTTCCAGTATGAATGTAAATATTGTTTGTTCTTCTAAAGGAGACTTTTTTTTTTAATTACTACAATGGATTTTATTTATGGTTTATGTTCCCTTTCACTTTAGACACAGTGCATTGAAAAGGAAAACGTTTTCTGGCTGTTTAATTTATTTTTATTGTTTGAGCAGGAAGTAAACATAGTTATTTCTGACAAGGTTTTACTTTTTTTTTTTTGTAGTTTTTCAGGCAATAGACTGTAAAAGTAAAATGTTAATCACACTGAAACTAGAAAATGAACTCCCAGTCTCACAAACCCAGGAGGTCCCTGTCTTTACCCCCTCTGTCTTTGTGTTCAGGTTTTCTCTTTTTTGTTTGTTTTGTTAGTAATTTGCGAATTAGTTGAACCTTTTTGTGTATTTTTTACAGAATTCCATGTGCCTTTCTTCCTAGTGGCCTTATCTTTGTTACTAAAGCACAGTGGCAAGAGGAATGAAAACACTGATTTGCAAATATCCGTCCTCAGGGCCAAATCCTGATGCCTTACTTCTGCAAGTAGACCTGCTGACTTCCGTGCTCCTACTTGCACGAGTAAGAAGAGTTTCAAGTCTTTTGGTCATCATGGGTGACATTTACTGACGGTGCAGAGAGCCAAAGATAGGTCCCTCCGCATCGCGTCAGCAGGGGTGGACCAGAGAGGGACCATGGGCAGAGCTGTCGTGCCAGGGGAAAGGTCTTGGCTCCAACTTTGGGCAGATGATCAGGAAAGGTTGGATGGGCCAGGCCAGGGAAGGGAGCCCCGTGTTTACACAGACCTATTGGACACATAGCCCATGTGGGAGGGCTTCAGCTGCTGTTTAAGCAAGCAGGCCCCCATCCAGGAGTGCACTTAAGCGTGTATTTATATTTCCTTCCAGAATAAGCAGCGTGGGGGCTGATAGTGGGAACTGCAGCTGCCCAGAGGGCTCATGGGAGCAGCTGTGGTCTCTGCCTGGCTGGAGATGGGTCTCCTTGCCCTTTGCTGCTTTGCACTGGGGACAACAGAAGCAGGCAGGCTCCTGGTAGGTGGAACAGATCTTACCTTTCCTCCAGAGGAGTTTTGAAAAGCACATCCTTAAGCTTTAAAATTATAAGAGGAATGCATATGTATAAAAATTACATGCTGTTAATGGTCATGGGTTTGTTTTTTTTTTTATTCTAATATGAATATATACAGTGACTAAAGCATATATTCATTCTCACTGGGGGCATGGTCCAAAGCCTTTGGAAGGTAATGGGAAATGTTTTCATAAGCTTCGGTGGACTCCAAATTAGGCTCAGAACGAAACAAGATCATTTATAAAAGACAAAAAATCCGGAAAGAGAATCAAGGTAGTACATCCCAGTTTCTGTTTTGGATATTAACTGGTTCTCTCTAAACGTTTTGAGGAATGAAGGGTCTTCCTGCGTGCTGTGATCATGGTGTAGGCATCCTCGCTATTGTTTTGCACTATATTGAATACATTGTGTTTCACAGGGTACTCTGTGGAACCTTGAAGCTGAGCTCTGTTGGTAAGCACCGGAGCCCACGCTGTGAGTCAGTCTCGAGGGCTGCAGGGAGAAGAAGTGCAGGGAAAGGGAAGAGCAAGTGTGCAAGGTGTGCACGGTGTGCACTTTGCAGCTCCACAAAGTCACTGGTGATTGACAAACAGAAGCCCATAAGCAGTTGGCTGTCCCCACGAGCTCCCAGGCGAAAAAGGATGTTTAAGGCAAGTGCTTTAGAGTGGAGATTATCACAAGCAGAACATGGAGCTATACATTCCCCTGGCACAACCTCCCTTGATGTTCGGGGATCTCTGTTTGAGCAGGGAATTGCATAGTCCAGCATTCTCCCCTCTTCTCTGCTTGTTATCTGCTCGCTGGGCTCCAGCGTGAGCAATCTGCATCTCACCTTTTCTTCACCCATAAACCCAAGATGATGCTAATGATAATAGTAGCTGTATCTGCTTGGCATGAATTTGTTCAACCGCTTGGAAAATTAGAAGGACCCTGTGTCGTTGTCATGTTAATGGAGAATGTGTGTGCAGCTCTGAAGGGGTTGTTTGGAGCTTAACATTTTGTCTGTGTAGCTCAGACTGTTTGGAGGCAAGCTTGAGAGTAGTTCAGAGCACTCTGTTGATGTGATCAGGTCTCATAACTGAAAAGACTGTGGTGTTACACCAGTACCTGTTACTTTTTTAAATTTTATTTTTTTATTTTTCCTCCTTTGCATTTGTTGTGTTACTGAGGCTCTTAATTCCATGGCTTTGCAGCACAGTTGACTTGAAAACTGTGTGTGTTGTTACAGTGGCGCGTATCTTGGAGTGTCTGGTACTTGTAATAGGAGACTTCCCACTCTTGAGTGGGAGCAGAGGATGTACATAAAAGCAGTGGTTTGGGACAAAGTAAGATTAATCTAGTCTTCCAGATATCAAGTAACTTATTTTATTACTATGTTTTACTCTTTCTTTCTCCCATTGAAAATAAGTGTCATTCCCTCCAGATAACGTAGTTATAACCTCATGTTTTCTGCAGGTACATATGCACAATATAAAGACTCATTGCACGGTACAGTGTTTTTAAAATAGATATTTAAATAGTAGTTTTACTCCTACTGTAAAATAAGGGTCAGTTTTTATTATGTGACCCTCAAGCAAGCAGGCTAACTGCTCTAAATAGACAGTACGCAAAGCCCCGCAAAGCGTCTGGGACCGGATCTTCGGCTGCTGTAAATAAGGCATTGCTCCACTGATTCCCAAACTGAGGATTTTACATGGTGTTTCAGGGATATGGATGCTCACCTCCCACACACATGAGTGGCAGTGAGTGTCCAAACCCTGCAGACAGTCCCTATTATCACATTCTGTTGTTTAAATGAAAGCTATGCCTGTCTGGCATACATGTTCCTTCTCCTTCCCTCTCTGTTATGGATGAAAATAAAGGATCTTTTCAACTTCACATATGTTTGTAACTTGTAAGTCCACTGGAAATCTTACAGGAAACATTGCCAAATTCTACTACTTTTCTGGTCCCAGACTCAGCTTTGAAAAATATGCTTAAAGTTTAAGCAGATTCCTACAAAGCATGATGTTAAAAAAACACCGAACTTTTGTTCTTTATTACTTTTAATTAAAGCTGCCTCTGTGTTGCCCAGAGTTTTGCAGAGTACCAGAAATATACTCAATTGAATGCTCTGTCTGGACTATTTGCAGCATTATTCCTGTGGTCTTACCTAAAAATGACATTTCAGCCACATAAATCTCAGACCTCTATCTATTGGCCAGGTCCTTGGCTGGGCTAAACTAGCACAGTTCTATTGACTTTAACGTCCTTTAACGCCAGCCAAGAATATGGTCCATTCATTTCACTGGAGTTGGGTCAGGGAAGGATTTGGCCCAGTATACGGTGGCAGTATGAACCAGTGCACGAGGCTGGAACTTAGTTACATCCCAGCGGTCACGGTCTGTATCGAAGCATATACATACCTCTTTCCATTTACTGCTTTACCCTGCCTGTAGATTCAGGAAGACATGCTCAGAAAATTACCCAGGAGTAAGGCTGGAACAGTCTTAGTTGTTGTTACTGTCAGACTGAGATAAGTGACAAGAACAGACAGATTCTGACTTCAAATCCTGCCGAATCACCTCAGTGACTGTTTTCAGTTAAACTAGGCAGGAGAGAATTTGGCCCCATGTGCACAGGAGCTTTTCCTGTACGTAGATTTCCAGTGCTTGTGCACTTTTCTTAGCAAGGGCAGATGAACAACCAAGAGGGTGCATCCCTTGACTTCGATATGAAATTCATGTGCAGGACTCCCGGGGCCAGGAGTCCCCTGGTTATTGTGGTCGCGAAGCATCTCAAATCATAAAAAGAACAGTAATTATATAATTCTGGAAGCAAAAGTAATGACATTTTACAAGCAAGGAGACCTGAAGTCTTCCTGTATCTCCTAGCAGTTATTATCTTGAAGGATATTTTATATCTTACTTGTCTGTTTCACATAATTTAAAAGTAGCTTCTTAAATTTCTGAACTCAAGGAGGGAGTGAATCTTCTGACTGTGAGGATTCACGTTCAGAGGTTTGTTCTTTTGCTGCATGTACTGTTTGTCCAGAACTAACCAGTTATTTCTGCGATATGGGTTTATTGTGCCTTACAACAAATATGAAATTTAAGCGGAATGTACTCATTAGAGGAGGGAATAATCAGAAGTCTTTACTGCACTGTTAGGTGATGCCACCCCAGAGTGTATCATCAAACGTATCTGTGCTTAATTACCCAACCAAAGAGATCTAAAGTATGTATGTTTGTTGTACTGTAATATAGGGGTTTGTGCCTGGACAATTAAGTGTTTTATTTGTATTCTGAGATGATGTGAACTTATTTTTCTAAACACTATACTGAATAAACTTTATATTTATACACATCTTGTGTAAATATTTCTATGTGCATACAATGTGAGGGCTTCAAATTTTCTGTTAAGGAAGCAATCTAAATTAGAAACTCGCCTTCTGATGACTCATTGTGAAGTGGATGGCAGCTGTGGAGGGCTGTGCTCATGGGGAATTGCTCTAAAGCCTCCTTAAGCTAGAATGAGACTCTCTGTTGACTCAAGTGGGTTTTGTCAGACCCTAACTTTGCTTCTAAAATACTGAATTAAAAATCATAAATCTTGTATTTCATATTGAACCTAGCTATTAAATCTGTATCTCAACCCAAATTTATACCATAATTAGATAGATGCTATTGAAATACATCTTCACCTACTGCTTGGGACTACTCAGCATTTACTTGCAGCTCTGAGTGCGTTGAGATGCTTTCTACACCAGTGTTTTGGTTTTTATGGGTAAATTTGTATTTGTATTTACCGGCATTTTTCTTTAAAATGTTGCACTCAGTATCTGATCTGGTTTTGGCAGACTTTGGAGAACAGCCTGAAATATATGTTCCATTGATATTAAAGGGTTTAAAGACCTTTCCATGTTATTTTAGATCCATGCTCAAAGTACTAGGATTGCCTAGTTAGGGTTTTGATGCCAAAATGAATGTCCGTTGAGCAGACTGACCTGCACAGGTGAGCTAGTCTCTCTCACCAAAGCCATATATACATTCTGGATAGTTAAAAGCCAGGGGGGAAACACCCTTTCAGCCCTTAAATTGTATTTAGGCCATAGGAAGCAGGACGAGGTCTGTCAAGGCTTAAGTTTTTAAATAGATTTAGTTGTGTATACTTACTATTTTCAGTCACTAAAACATCACCTCTCCTTGCTGTAATTCACCATCCTTCCATCTTTCCCATGTACTGTAGCCACGTCACGAGAGCAGTGCAGCTGACCGTCCCCTCCCAGCCCTGAGAGCATCTCTCCACGCTCCGCCTGGGGTTCAGCTGCCTTGTGCTCTGCAGCTGCTGAAGTAAATCCAGTTAAGGGGAGCAGCCCTAAGGTAGAAACAATTTCCTTGTTGCCCAACTCCTTTTCCTTCCAGGAACGTGCATGACTCAGTCCTCCTGTTCATGGCGCTTATCTTTGCCGTGTTTTGGTTTTGCCTGAGCAGTAGGATGGTGGTAATATTTTCCTGCCCTGCGGATACCAAATTCTTGATCCATCCGTGGATGGCAACTCCATCCCAACTTTGCTGGGAGCAGGGGCTGAGGGTCTAAAGCCATCCTTCTTCAACTGGCTGCGAGTAGCTTCTCCGCTTGTTTCTGCCCCATGACACGGTGGGAGGAAAGCCACCGCCGCTGGGTTGGCTCCAGCTGCAAGAGATCCCCTCCAGGAGGGGGTTTCTGGCTGAGCAGCCCCCGCACACTCAACCACAGTGCAGGGGTTTGAGGACAACTGCAAAGCGGAAAGTCTCAGCATATGCAAATGTCAGAATTCTCCCTGAGCAGCCACCCATGCGGTATGCAGGATGAATCATGTCCTAACGGAGCGCATTCCTGCTACTTTGGAGGGCTCTGCAGATGTGTTCCAGGTCACCCTGGGCGAGTAAACCACACACAGCCATGGTTACTTCTTCCCTGGCAGCTTGTGTGCAGATGGAGAAAAGGGGGACAGCACCTTCAGAAGGGTGGGCAGCTGGCTCCCCAAGCCCGCACCTTTTACACGGAGCCTGGGGCTGCTGGAGCGAGGACAGGGGTCTGCCAAGGCAGTAGCTGGGATAAAGCTGCGAGTAGGGAGGCTCAGCTGGATGGGCAGTTGCTCCTGATCTAGCAGGGAGGTGAGCTGGGAAGGGAGGCAATGTTGGAAGACAGCTTTTTATCCTCTGTTTCTGGCTGGATTTTCCCTGGTGCCAGATCAGAGGGGGCATTTCCTGCTCCAAAGAGCAGAGTTTGGGTCAGCAAAACAAGATCTTTGTATAAACACTCATGCTCAGAAAGTGGAGGTCTCCTTACAGGACTGCTTCACCCATTAAGGTGATCTCTGGCTGCTGAAATCTTTGGGCTGGGGTGTCAGGACAGTATATCTCTGCTATGGATACAGATCACATTTTTAATCGAAAAATACATCATAGAAGGAAAATGATTCCCAGAAATAGGAATTCATCTGCCAAACAACGTGCACATAACTGACTTTACACTTAGAGGTGCCAGAAAGTTCAGGAATGAGACCAACAATAAAAACTAACACACGTGTGAAAAATCTACGACATTAAAGCCAGATTCAATAAATATAGCACCTAGTTAATATGCTGCAGAAGCTGGCACACGCCTGCAAAAGCTGAAGGAGAAAGATAAAACGTTCAGAAGTTGCGTGCAGTCCAGAGGAACTGAGCAGCCCTGGAGTAGAGCTGATGGTTACTCAATAACTCACGTACAATATTCTCTTGTGTAAGTACTTCAATTCTTCATCCTGCTACTTCTCGGGCAGAAAGACCCAATTTGGAATATTTTGGGCTAATCAATAAGCTTTGTTGTTGCAGCCAAAGTGCTTTGCAATAGATCCTCTGTTACCCAAAAGGACTGCGGAATGTTACACCGCACCATTTTCTGTGCTGCTCTGCAAACTGACAGCCAATTATCTCGGTGTTAGCGGTGTCCCTCCTACCGCTTTGCAGCTGAAAAATGCAGCCCTTTCCCTGAGGAGCTTACAGAAATAAAAGCAGTCCAAGCTGGGAGGGGAGAGGAGCGCAGGGAGAAGAGGTGACTTGCCCGGGGTGATGCTGCTGGTGGGTGGCAGAGGCAGGTTGCAAAGCCAGGTCTCTGACTCCCCCTGTTGCTTTGCCCACTGGCTCATGCTGCCTCCCGCTCTGATGCAATGCCCCCTGACAGCAGCAGGAGGACTTGCTGCTTACGCCAAAGCTGACTTTGCTTCACTCATTTGTTTACTATCTTTGCAGCCACCTCCTGATGCTGACCGATTGCGACGGAAGTCTCCAGCAAAGCCCCGTCGATAAATGGACTGGCCCAGTACTAGGGTCACTGAGCCTACAAACGTTCAGGCTCTGGGAAAAAACAATTCTGCAGGAATCACTCTGTCAGGGAGATGCACACACCAGCTCCGAAAGACTCCAAAGCCACCCACTTCCAGATCAAGGCAATTGGAGAAAGGTTTGACACATCTCCCCACAAGTCTTAGGAGCTGAGGGAAAGATGCTTATGTGAGGATGGGTTAGCCCAGAGCCTAAGCTGTGCATGCTCTTGCAAGTCCTAAGCCAGTGGTTTCTTAAAATAATAAATCAAGAACCAGTGACAACTGAGAGCCTACTCATGTCCTAGGAAGATGCTGGGAACTTTGCTATTTACTGCTGCTTAGGCAAACAAGTACAGGCAGGGTGGGGGGGAGGAGGGGGCGGTCAGTAGGCAGTTCTGGAGGCAACACTTCTTATTCCAACCCAAGTACGTTTGCAAATACATAGCTTGCTTGTGTTACAAACCTGTTGTGTTGTATACATGCAGGTGGAAGTGAGCACTGACTAGAGAAGATCCTCAAAAAAAGCCATTTTGAGGTTTGCTATGAAGTTGCAGAGAAGGCCGACAGCCTCAACTCCCTTGTGCAGGCAACATGTAACAGAGCCCAGTCCCAAAATTCAATGCGTGAACCAGGCAGAGGGTGAAGACCCCCAGGCAGGTGCAGATTCCCTCTAAATAGCACAAGAGTGTGTTATCCTCTCACTCAGGGCTTGTGGCAGAACAGCAGCAGGGACAGCAGGGGTTAACTGCCCTGCCAGTGCTGTGCTGGGAGGAGAAGTGTGCTGGAACAATATCAGTGAGAGAGCTGCAAACTCTAGGGGTGTGATATCATCTGCACGTGGGGGATTTACGCACATAACACGCCTATGTAGGGAACACCATCAGCTTCCTGAAGGCTGCTATAGTCCTCCTCCTTGTGTCTATGAACGTTCTAATGTCCTTCCCAGAAAGCCCTTAAAACTGTTTGAGGCGTCACTGCTTCTTATGCGGCCTACAGGGCTTGGTCTGCCCCAGGTTTGACAAGAAAGCCACCAACACTGGGTAGGAGAAGCAACTCACGCTTTTACATGTCTGCCAGCAAGGACAAGGGCTGGGTGAAGAACCACGCCAGGTCCCACCTCCAGGTCAGCGAGCACTGAGGTACTTCAGCTGAGCTCCCACAGCATCTTCCCCATGGCTCCTTTTGCTTGGGACCCCTCAGGACCCACCTCACCACATACCCCTACCCCCCCAGATAAATTCCCATGGGGTTGTTTAGGAGGCTGCTCTCCTTTGCCATCTTCCCTATAGCCCCTCAGCCCTGCAGAGGTCTGCAATAGGAGGGAGGTGGGACCCAGGACTCACAAAAACAGCAGTACCTGGAAGCAGGCTGCCAACAGCAGCCTATTTCCAGGTACTGCTTTACCAAGAAGAGCCCAGCCTGCCTGGAAGCACTCCCAGAAGCACGGGACAAGCTGCACATACCAGGCACAGTTGCCTTGCACGGATGGCAGCGCTGCAGGACACCTGGTCCCAGGATGGAGATCAGGCCATGCTGGCCATCCCTCCCTAGACTCATCTGCGGTCGGCATTACGGACAACTTACTGGCCCAGGAGAGGGGTGCCAGGCAGGCATTTGGCACCTCCTGCTGTGCAGGGGCTGGCAGTCTCAGTGAACCCCTTCTGGCCTTAGCTTCTAGGAATTGCTGCTTATAGCTACCACGGGGGACTTTTGTGCAAACCAAAGGCAGAGCTAACCTGAATATCAAGCCAGGATAGCTGCATCCCATTCTTTTGGAAATGTCAGACCCAGCAAATGAGACTACTTGACCAGCTGCTCTTGGTTTTCGTTTGCTACCCAGTAACAGCAGCAAGTATTGCTTACAGGTACACGGCTCAGAAGCATTTCTGCTCCTGCCAAACTCCCTGCCAAAGATCTGAATCTTTGTAGGTTAGGTTATAAAACCAAGACTTTTTCACGTGAACAACTCTCACATGAACAAGGAGTCATTTGCTGATGGACTGGAGGATTTAGCCCTCAGATTAAAGTGCAGTGTAGAGCATATTTATTTTCATTTTGTAACTGTTCTCCATCTTTAGGATCTTTTTACAAGCCACAATAAATTAAATATCCCTGTGAAATAAGCAGCCGCTTATAGACCCACATAGACCCACAAGACTGGAAGGCAGTAGAAAAGCCATACCTAAGCCCAAAAGTAGACAATTCTCCTGCTTAAGTTTTACTAGAGTCAAGTGCATTGGAAAAAAAATGCTTCCTGCCTTGGAAGCTCTACTTCCATGATAGACACCACAGCCCATGTTTCTGGACAAGGATCTACACTTGTCTTCCAGTTTTCTTCACACTGGTATATTTTCTGCACTTAAGCTCAGTGTCTTCCAACATCCAAGATGTTCCTGAAAATGCTGCCTGGCACCATGCTGAGTAGACACCCTTGCTCAAGAGACCGTGGTATTTTGACCTGGAACCACAACATAATCACTGTTTCGGAACAATTTCCCACCCGTCCTACGGGGGCTTTGCCCAGATCACATTTCCTCAGTTCGTCAGGGCATGGAACAGCATCAAAAGGCTGACGGATGCCAAGTTGTGTCACATCTAATGGCTCTTCCCTTTCCAAATGGCATATCATGTCATCAAAGGCAACTAGGCTGGCATGACATAATTTGAGAATCCCACTTTATAGCTGGTAGAAACCAAATCCCAGTGAGTCTGTCAGTAATGATATATTCCAGGTAATAAAGGGCTGAAATCTCTTAGCCCTGGGTCTCAGTCTCAAACTTAAGCAATGTTCTGATTTGCCAACTTTCACAATTTATGAGCTTCGCAATATTTAGTAGCTGGCGAGAGAGGGGAAGTAGGCAGAGGGGTTGTGGCCACAGCTTCCTGCTCCACTTCATTCTTAAGTTCCGGGCTTTAAAAAAAATAAAATAAATAATTTTGGAGGTGCTGAAGGTCTCCAAACCAGAACACATATATCACATGTATCTGTCTAACTCTATATAAGCATTTTATCTCAAAACTGGCATCACCTCATGCTTCCCAAAGCTTTGGGTCTGATAACACTGTGTGCAACGAGGCACTTGAAGAGAATAAGCCAGGGTGTCCAAATGGTACCATTTTAGAAATGAAATTAATAAATGATGTACAGATTCAGGAGAATATTTGTCAAAGCTTCCTTTGGATCCAAATTTCTATAAACTTATAATTAGACTTTTGGGTTCATTTATTAGATTATTACAGTCTTTTAAAGTCAACAGATGACTTTTTAAAAACCTCTGTGTAACTCAAGTTAAGGAAACATTGCACTGATCTAAAAACAACACACAAAGGAATAGTGTAAAAATGCATTTCTTAATACAAAATTTCTTATCACACAAATGAATTTCACTTTCAAGACCAGTTTTGTTTGTAAGGAGTCCAAGCAAATTCTTTTTACATCCCTGTGTAACTCAGGTGGGATTTCCAGAGCATCCTGTGCCTGGCAGCACAGGCAGTCCCACATCAGGTTACTCAAGGCCCCAGTTCGACATCACACGTAAATACATGTCTGCGGACAAACCTGCAGTTCGATGCAGCCGTAATTATCAGAAGCAAATGGCTCCCTGCTGTAACAAATGGTTGTCAGACAAGTTACCACCTTTAGCAAAGACAAGAGAAACTTCACGAGCTGTGGGAAAGAAGGCAGCCTAACAGGGAAACAACCATTCATCACATGTGGTGCATTAGCTACACCTTCCACACTGGTCCGGGAAAACTCAGAGCGTTTCTTCTTCCAGACAAATCAAATTGACTTTGGGTTTTTTTATTTGCTGCAACAAAACAAGATGCTGCAAGAAGAAAAATCACTGGGCTGCTCAGCTCACTCTGGGTTTGAAAGCTTTGGCCTCAAACAGTAATATGAATGGGAAATGAAGTTTTTCCTTTCCTCTGGACCTGGTTGTAATGGGGGTTGAAATGCTCTAAACACTTGTACTTTTGCAAAATAAAAGGGAGCACAAAGAGAAAGATGGGTTATCTTTATTTTTTCAATCCTGACTCTGAGACAACCTGAACTGCAGCTGCTACCCAAGGTTAGCTGACATTAACCACTGGGAACCAAACCTCCAGTTCCTAACATCTGGATTCCCATCTCTCAATCTGTACAGCAGCAGCAACAGCACTTCCATCCCTGACAGGGCCACAACTCACCCATACACGGTGGCACAGCTGAAAAAGTGAAGGTTCCATAATGATGGAACAGATATATATAAAAAACATATATAAAATATCTAGTATAATGTATACAATATGTAGTGTCTAATATATGACATATAATATATAATATCACATATATATTATAGAGGACATAAATTTAAAATATAAATGTGTTGTTAGGATACTATTAAATATATCCTTAACACAGCTGAGTTCTCAAAACTGTCCTCCGTGGCTGGTCCCTCTGTAAGTTGTGCCTCCCACCTCTCTGTTCCTGCCCACCTCCTGTATGCTGGCATCAGGAGGGGTGTGAGCAGGGCACAGAAATAGTGCTCTGCCCTTAGGCCTTCTCCTTACACTGCAATAACGTTTGCCCAGTTCTGCTCCTCCCCAGGCCACATACAGAGAAGGGAAATATATTTATGAGCATTTCTTCTTCATGTGTCTCTTCCCCGTTCCTTTTAGCTGAGTCGGGAGGACAGTTCTGCACCAGTGGTGATGGAGCCAAGCCCAGACTCTGCCTTGCCACCTGATAGTGTATTTTAAGAGCCATTGCTTGCACGGACTGTGGCGCTGCTCCTTTCACAAATCTACTAGCACAGCTCTGCACCCTGCAACATGTTTTCCCCTCCAGGGTTCATAGTGGATGTCACCGACCCACCTGATGGAGCTGGCACCACTTTTCTGAGCAGCCAATTCCACCGTCAGATAGATCGTGCTCACAGATCACTGCCTGGAGAGTCTGCATGGTATGTGGCTTAATTTTCTTTTCCATAATGTGAAATCCAATCTGAAATGCACAGATTAGTTTACTAATCTGTGTAAATCCTATTAATAGTCCCTACAATGCTGCACTCCCGTTCACATTCTAAGAAATCTGTTTAGACTGGGTTGGTTTTCCCTCATCTCCTGCAAGATCTTCACACCTGGTTGCAGTCACGTCTTCACCAAATCGCTGGCCACAAATGGAAACTTCTGTTTTACAGTCATCTCTCATACTTTATTTTGTGTCCCATGGCCCGACATGTTCTGGATCAAAGCATTAGAGCTGTAAATCACTGTGATGCCACTGAAGCTGAAGGGATTATACAAAGGGTCGCACAGCTTCAGCGGGGAAGGACAGAGCCATACTCCTCCTCTCCCCCAGGATTGTGTACCTGCTGCAACGTGCCCCACACAGCTCCCATCGCGCCGCAGCAACTCCATCCTGCCCTGGGCACCTTGCTTAAAACTGAGCCCAGGACCAAGCAAAGAGCCTGCCTGCAGGACAGAGGCAATGGACAGGCTCTGGAGCCACTGGAAGTGTGCACACCAGCCCCACGCCCATCACCCCGTCACCTCCAGGTTTCGGGTAGTACGGCTGGTGCCAGGGCTTGTGACTATTGGAAAGGGCAGCTGCCTGTGGTCCCCCCAAGATAAGTGTGGCCTCCCAAAGAGAAGGCACCTTCTGTTCTGCCACAGAATAAACCATTCTCTATTTGAAATGACAATATTTACTTTTCCTATAGTGGACTCCAGCGGCTTTCCACATCGCAGTCATGGCAAGAGGGGTCAGCACCAGGAATGGAAGAAGGGAAGAGCATGCCTCGCTCCAGCTTCCTAATCAAGCTGTGCATTAATTAACTAATCCATCTCCCTAGGCACTGTCCCCCTATGCTTCCTTTCACCGCCATCCTGGAGTCCTTGTAACCAAGCACCTTTCCCACCCCACAGCATGCCACCTCCACAGCCATCTTCATGTGGGAAGGACCACGCCATTACCTCGGGGTAAGGGAGTCCTCCGTGCCCTTGGGCCAGACTGGTGTTTGCCAAAACCAGCCCCGGGGGAAGGGCTCTGTGCTGTGGTCACCTTTGACCTCCCCTTGCAGGCTGTGGTGGTTTGACCCTGGATGGAGGCCACACAGGCTTCCAGCACCTGCTAACAAATCCCTACTGCCAGGCAGGAGAGGATGGATGCAGGTGCAAAAGATGCCCTACCAGGCAAGCAGCTCCCCAGACTTACCGGCTGGTAAGTTATAGAGGAGAAAGGGAGAACATGAGAACTGTACCTTCCCACCCCCCAAATCCAGTAGAACAAACCCTCTTCTGAGCTCCTGGCTAAGGGACCCCTGTGCCTTGCATAAGTCTGTTGGCCACACAAACATGACCATCCAGCTCTCCCTTCATCCCAGGGGCAAGCAAGGCTCTGAAGTACTCTCACGAAGCTCAGTAAAAAGTCTGGGACTGTAGGGCTGAGCCAGTTCCAGCACAGCCACAACTACATTTCCAATGTTTTTTTTATACCAGAGGGTTAAACAAATAACATAAAGGATTTGGGGCTCCACTCTTTCCTTCCCCATTGCTGAACTGCACCCTCCTCATCCAAAAGCATATGGATTTTCAGTTATCGCTGCAGAATCATACTGAGGTCAATACAGCTTTACTCCCTTCTAGTTTTGTCTAAAATTGTTTTAAAACTTTAATTGCCTGAATAATTCCTGCTGGTTTGTATGTATATTAATTGAGGAATTGTTTGTGCTTCCTCTGCGTTGTGGAAGAAATATTTTAGTATGGTCAAGAAATTCTCCCAAAATTCTTTTTTACAAGGGGTTCTTACTGGGAACCTGTGTTAAAGCCTGCCTAAGAAGCAGCTGTTTGGTTTTAGACTTTTAATATCTTTGTAAAAGTCCCTGGTGTGAGATAGCAAAATGCCACAGAGAAAAAAAAAATATTTAAAAAGCCAAAAGAAAAAGAGGAATTTTTAGAGAGCCAACGAGCCAAATACAATATGTGGCCAGACAGAATCAGAAGTGCTGGCTGCAGTACAAACCCAAGAGGCATCAGACAAACCACCCCAGCCACAACAGTAATGGTTCACCAGCAAAAGGAATGTAGAAAACAAAATGGGGGGCAGATTCCCCCTTCCTTCTCTGCCTTCCTCCTGAAAAACTATCTGATATGGCCGATGCCTCTGGTGCATTCAGATGCGCTGCTCTGGAAGGGCAAATAAGGACTCACTGGCTGGGGAGTTCTGCCCTTGGTGTTGTGCCTCTGTACAGGCAGACCTCATGAGAAATGATGCTTAAATACTGTGAGTTAGAGCAGAGGAACATCCCATCTCAGCCCTTTTATAGACACTCTGATCTCCTTTGTAAAATTAGCACGATTTCTGTCACTCTCACTGCAGAGCATCATGTACCGATGGCTGGAGACCTTGTTCCAACGTCCAGCTTGTGCGTGCTCACAGCCAACCCGCACCCAGCTGTCCTGCGCCCGTTTTGTCCTCCCCTGAAATAGCTCTTTCCCCTCTGATGTGTTTACAGGGGACAGTCAGGTTCTCCTCTCTCCCCTCTGCCTTATCTGTGCTGCCTAACCAAGCTCTGCCAGAGGTTGGCTTGCAAGGGGCTCCTTCTGATGTCAAAACCTGTACCACATCCTGCCAGCAGCCGAGATGTAGCGTACCCTGGAGGAACCCCACTGGTTTCATACACCCTGCTACCCAAGGAGCTCATAGCCCACCTTCTTCTCCTTCTTGCTCACAGTCCTTGAACGAACACGCAGGAGAGCTCAGATCACCATTCTTGGAGGGTACATCCGAAAGGTGAACTTAACTCACAGCTACTCTTCACAACCGAGGATGGACTCACAAGTTGCTCGTGCTTGAGCAGTGTCAGGGCTTGCTGCCCACCTGTCCCCAAGCTGGAGGCTGCTGCCTTGCTGTGGTCTGGGCAGCAGAAGTGGTGTGTCCTCTCCATGGTGATCACAGAGTACAACCTACTGCACCAATTTCCTCTGTGGTAGCTGGTGATTTCAGTTAGTACATCAGGTTACAAATGTGGTTGCTAAACTTTATTCTCATGCCTTTGCTACAGGGGACAAAGATCTTTCAGATGGAGAAGATGGACAGGGAAGAAAAGTCACCTCTTAAACCTCATGAAGGCTGGTGGGAGGGTGCTAAAATCCTAGATCACAAAGACTTTTGCAGCCTGACTCATCCCAGCATTTGACTTCAGAAATTCAGAGTTTGATTTCTGCTACAAAGTTTGGTATTGGTTCCTGTCACTCACTGCAGCATCTCATGCATCTGCTCAGCACTCCCTGGGAAGGAGCAATGGTGCTTCACTGCCCAAGGACACACCTTCTGGGAAGTGGAGGTGGCAAGGGAATATCAGCATCTCATGGTGTAGGTGTGTTCTGGGACTTACTACACAGTTTTCTCTACATCAGCCCTGCAAAACCCCTTTTCACCTACCTGGAGTACCAGCTTTCTATCGTGGAGTAGCCTCCAACGCTGAGCTGCACAGGACCGCATCTTTAGGGGACACTCCATGGGCCACAATGATAAAACTCACTTTCAAGTGAATTTTGATAGAAGTATTTAATATCACCTCCTCTGGGAGGGATCACAAGTCCTGCCCCTTGGTAACTCCCTGTACTCCACACATCAACACAGCGAGCTGCTGATGTGCTCCTCACGCAGCTGTCTGCTCCAGCAGTCCCAGGGAGGTTTGGGAAGTGATCTTGTAGAAAAATAATTACAAAACCCACCCAAATATATGATGCCATCCTCTTGCTGAGTCAGGCAGCTTCTCCAAGCACCATCTATTGCATTGAGTAACAAAGGTAAGTTACTAGTGTCATAAACTTACCTCAAGAAGTGTAATCCTGAGTGAGCTCATAGAAGCATTTTGGGAGCTAAAAAAGCTCCCAGAACTGAAGGCACTTTGCTTGGTGTGAGAAGAGCTGAAAAAAAGGGGGGTGGGGTGGTAAATACAGCCAGTAGATTAGACATTGTTTGATCCACCTGAGGACATTAAACAGAACCAAAACTCAGATCATGAAACCAAGGGACAGCAAACCTGTGTGTAATTACCCAAAATATCCACTGCCACAAAATATCATGGGGGCCAAAAGCTTGTCACCAAAAGTGTGAAAACATACACGTGAACCCACACGTACACACCTGCACACACCCGGGCACATGCATATACCCATGGTCTCTCAGCGCTGGCAAGGACCTGAAAGCACCGTTCAGTCTTTTCCCCAGGTCCAAGACAAGATCAAGTAGACGTCAGGATTTTATGACGGATGTTTGTCTAGACCTGCTGGTCTAAGAGAATCTCTCACCTCCCCAGGCAATTTATTCCAACTCTTCTTTTTCTTCTTCAGCTTTATACACACATACACACGTGTAGTTATCTCAGAAGGTGAGTGGAGCGGTCTCTGATGACTTTCACATCAAAAGGCTCGTTAACTCTTTTCTCATGGCAAGATCTTTATTGTGAATGATGTACGAGCCTGAAAGATCCTGAGATGACAGGTTGAGCTTGGGAGACCTGCAGATGAGGTAAGGGGGAGCAAATGGGGATGNAGGAAGAGGGGGGGGGGGGGGGGGGGGAATCATTCCTTCCTTTATTAACCCATCAGAGCTGCTCTGCTGATAAAAGTGTGACTTTTCTATATGCCATTTTAAGACTGAAACACGAAGTTCCTATGGTTCCAATAAAATAAATATACTTTTAGTGTCCCCAGCAGCCACCTCAGAAGAGATGCTGTCCTGTCAACCTTAAGTAAGGCAAAGGAAGGGGTGAGGAATGAGGCTGCGCAGCTGGAATATGCAAATGGCAGGATGGAGAGTAGCACTTTTCAGCCTGCCCTGAGTATCTATTACCTCCACTTTTGGACTGACAATGCACCAAATGTTTCATTGCCTGGGGCCTTACAAAGCCGAACAGCTTTTTTAGCTGAAAGCACTAATGTAGAAAAGCAATTGGGAATTAATTATTTAATGTGGTTCTCATTGGTAGAAAGCCTCCACCCCTCCTGCATCTCAGCTGCCATTATACATATGTTGCTTTCTTCAGACTCTGCTGATTAGACAGCAGTGGAAAATTATGGCTACACCCCGTTCCCGCTTGCAATGATCTCCACTTAAATCAATGGATTTGCACTCAGTAGAGCACACTTCAGCCCCACGCTAAGGAAAACACTGTTTGTGACAAAATCCACAGACAGCATCTCCATTTCTACAAACAAGCTATCTCACACCTCCAGTCCCAAGCCCTTTCTTTAACAGGCAGTGGAAGACTATTCCTATTTGAATATTAAAATACACACCCGTAGCCCTATTAGTAGGAAGTGGGACGGAGCTCCTTTTAGCCTGGATGTTCAGATGCCTCGCTGGAGCCAGCAGAAAGGTGTATCCCAAATCCACACCGCACATTGGTTTAGCTCCAGCTTCTCTGGGATTCACAAGACAAGCCTCTATTTCATTTAAAGACTTTTTAGGGGTGACCTGTGCAAAAGCAAACTGTCCTTTTGAAAATCTCTCTTGAACATGCCAGGAGCTCCCATCCAAGTTGCTTCAGGAGGTTAAGAATCAGTTCCAATGTATTTAGACAATAAAGTTTGCAAAATAGGATTCTGATGCAGGGCTGAGACATGAACTTACACTGTCGGACACTGTACACAGGAAAAGAGTAACTTCTTTCCAGCAGTCATCAGCTCCGAATCGTTCCAGATGAAGCCCTGACAGGATCCTACTAAAATTCAACACAGTGAATTACACCAGGAGTTAATTTAGCCTAATGTGTTGTGTAATTCCAAACACAAAATATACAGGGTTTGTTTTTTTCCAGCTCTTTAGATGAAAGAAATACAGCTGTACAGATGTGCTTCTCTAAGACCCAGTGGCATGAAACCTGAAATACCCCAGCAAGATTCAGGAGCACGGTTTAATCGCCATGGAAGCACGACACTTTTGAAGGTCTATGAAATTATATACCCAGGTCTGAGAAGGGTAAACTTATCCGTCTGGACAGAGCTGCTGATAAAGACAGACAACTCATTTTCTCCTGGAAAGCTGTGTTATATGTTGTTTGAAAAAATAATCAGTCATCAGAGACAGGTTTATGCTGGAAAGAAAAAAGAAGGAAAATTAAAACAAAACAAAACAAAACAAAACAAAACCAGTGCTGTGAGAGATGTTCTGTATGGGAAAAGGAAAAGCAGCATCAAAGTATTCCCTGTGCTTAAACAATTCCTGCAAATTCAAGCGGCAGACGGGAAGACAGGGTGAGCATCTCTCAGGGTCAGGCTGAGCAAGGCTGGCGATGATGGAGGCATATGGAGACCCACCCAGGGTGCAGACAGAGTGGAGGACCCCCAGACCTCGGCTTACGCAGGGTGACCTTTCCCCTCTCTAAAATTTCAAAGCTGGCGTTGCCGGCACTGAACAGACTGTGTGCCATATGTAACATGACCTCAGCTCTGCTCTGCCAAGCCACTGATGGCATCGCTAATGAGAGGTGAAAGGTCCCTTTCTTGCAGCTTGCTCAGAGACTCACCGAGACGGTGGGTGCGGGATGGCCCCCCCGACCCCTTATCCCCAGGCAGGCACCCACCGCCCCGCTGCAGGGCCTGACCACCCTCCTGAAATCACACGCACCTCCATCCAAAGGGCTGACGGTTCCACTTCCCTCGGCTCAACCACAACCAGCACACTCCCCCAGCAATGAAAATATTTGTTCAGTGCCCAAACGCAAAGCACATAGGCAAACAGATTCCTGTATGTAAATCCTGCCCTGGTCCCCGCTGCCACCCTCCCAACCCCGGGCAGCACCTTGTTCAGAGAGCATTATGTCGTTTGCATCGCCCAGGTGGGCAGAACCAGGTTTGGGCTTGAAGATGCTGCAAGGATGGAGGGGGTTGGGGATGAGAAACACCCAACGGGGCCATGTCTGCACCCCCCAGCACACTACAGCCATGAGGATGAGGTGACTGGGCCTCCATGGGGAAACATGTGGCCCCCTCAGAAGCAGCATTGACCCCAGGCTGCCACCCTTGACATGGGGAGAACCCTTCCCAGGCTGGGTAGTGCCAGCAAGGGAAGGGGGGGCAGCCTGCAGACCCCTTCCAAATTGTTTTGATTTTTTTTTTTTTTTAAATGAAACCAATTATTTCTTTCCAGGTTTCTGCACAAAATCCATCTGCAAAGGTTTGCAGAAAAAAATCAACCACCACATACCCCATTTTTCAGGGAGGGGGAGTCAGAAGTAGGGGGTTTAGGGTATTTTGCCAGCACCCCCTAGCCCAGACACCACCTAAGGAAGGGATTGGACAGAACATGTCTGCATGCTGCACCTAAGCACCCAGCTTCCCACTCTGGCCATGCGTCGGGTGGGTGCTACTGGTGGGGACGGTGCACACATGGGTGGGGTGTGGACGTTTGGGTGAGTATTTGCACAGAGGGCTGCAAGAGTGTTCCCATGGCCGAGTGTGTGCCCACGGCTGTGTGTCTACACGTGAGTGGGTGGGTGTGACAACGGCTGTGTGTCTACACACAAGTGGATGTGTGGCACACGGGGGTGGGTGGCTGTGTCCGTGAGTGGATGCTGGAGTGTGAGCAAGCGTGGGCACGCACGGGTGGGTGCGCAAGGGGTGTGGCTGGGTGCACACGGGTGGGTGCTACAGCGTGTCCCTGCTGTGGATGCAGCCAGGGGCTGCAGTGCCGCTGCCGATGAACCCCGTCCCATCTGTCCTTCCCCGGCTCCCAGCTGCGAGCAGCGCTCAGACTTCCGCGGGCGGCTCCTCCGCGCCAGCCCTTTGCCCTACGCGGGATGCCCCGCGGCCGGTTCCCGTCGTGCCAGCAGCGTGTCCCCCCACCCCCTCACCGCTCCCGGGGACGTCCGGGCTGGAGCTGCCACCGCGGAGGGGGCGCGCACAGTGTCGGGGGTGATGGCAGCCGCGCAGCACAGTTACGCGCCCGCTCCCGCCTCCGCAGGGACAGGCGCAGGAGAAGAGCCTGTCTGCGAGCCTCGCTGATTCTCGGCCGCGGATTAATTCTTACCTCGCACCCCACGAGCGGAGAAATTAAATGATTCGTTTCATTCGTTTATTCCCGACCCCCCTCCCCGCCCCTTCCGGAACACCCTCGCACACAGGACCGCAGACAAAGGTCCCCACGCGTGTTGGGTTGCGCGGGGGGTTATGCAGTGCTCTGGGGGTGGTGCTCTGGGCAAAGCAGCGATCGATCCCGCGGCAGCCCACGGGTCGGTTTGGCCGCAGCCTAATTCGAGCTGCATTATCTTATTGGGGTTGGGGGGGAAGGGGGGGGAGAAGATAATTGCAATTATCCGTGTCTCGGGTTACGGCAAATGCCATAATGCTGAGAAAGGGGAAGGAAAACAATGCCTCGAAAACGCGGATCGCCTTGCTAATAA